>JAJPUD010004978.1:148054-175919 GCA_023553655.1 Myrmecobius fasciatus | reverse complement strand
GCCCTACCAATCTTGTTATTTGTCCAGCTTAACAATTTGTGTGCTTCCATCTTTATATTTATATCTCTCCCACAACAGTTTCTAGAAAAACTTAATAGAAGAGCAATAGAGAACTAAAGTTAGAGGACCTGGGTTCAAATGGGATGCACTTAGATAGTGTGGTGGGTAGAGAGTAGAATTTCTAATTCTCAAAGTCAGATCTTCCTAACTACAAACCTTGATTTCTACCAACTATACCACTAAGTCCTCTTTCTCCAGATCCCCAGAACTTTTTCTACTAAGTTATATCATAGAAAATGTTTTGAAAGATATAAATGTGAAGATATTAACACCTGTCAAGCCCCTGTTTACTCATCTATAAAGGGGGGTGTAATGCTGTACTTACTCTACAGCATTGTTTTAAGGTTCAAATGACAACTTATAAAAAATCACCTTCAAGTGCAATCTAAAAGTTTATCCTACTTATTCTTAATATCATTATTAATATTTTCTCCAAACTTTGATTTGCTAGCTGTGTAACTTGGATAAGTTTCTGAAACTTCCAAGCCTTGTTTTTCATATTAGTAAAATAAGGAGTCTGAGAAGAAAACCTTGATTCAGCAGAAAGTGTTTTGGACATGAAGTCAATGGATCAGGTTTAACTCTTAGCTTCCCTAAGTTTTCTGGGTCTCACTTTCCTTATGTGGAGAATGGAGAGATTTGGGCTAGATGAGTTCAAAGGCCCTTTCTCATTTTAAGATTATGTGTGATCTTACCATCAGAAAGTCCCCTCCCATTTCTAAATTCCATGATCATCAGTTATTATTGGTAGAGGTCAGTTTCACATTCTGAGGGTTCCTCCAACAGAAGGATCATAGCCTTCTCATTTGATTGAACTACCAAACCACTTATTATACACTCCCTTTTAGATGCTACATTCACATCATTAGGCTCCAATCAGCAGCCTCTTGATCGTTCCTTATCTTGCTGTCAACATTATAAGCTAGTTACAAACTAAATGAGAGTTCAGAGGCACCTTTTAAGACCAAGAAAGCTTTTTAATTTTTATTTATTTATTTTTAGGAAGAATCTTAGCAAATATCATTAGATTCTTGTACCAGTTTCTCTAAAACTTTCTTGTTTATCCAAAGTTTAGCATGGGTAACTGGGAATCATGCAGATTAGATTGCCAGACAAGTTGTAGATCCAGGGTTCCAGTTATGATGTTTAATTATGAGATGTTAAAGAAGCTTTCAAGTATAGCTTTTATTACTCAATTTTATTTCAGTTTATTGCAAAGGCAAAGGCTCTTTTGAGGCTGCACAAATGATTGTCTTTTCTTGATAAAGCCTCGAGCATGTCTTGGTACTTTACATAACCACTGGGTATAGCCTATATTCATTTTCCTCTCATCTCTTTGTTACATTTGGCTCCAGATTCTGCCTTGGCTACATTAGGTTAGGAAAATGAACAGCAATTTAGCAAGTTTTTTTTTTTTTCCCTTACTGCTATTCTTCATGGGAATATACATATTTTCCTCCAAACAGGAAGTCACAGGTATCAAAAATAATCTTTTCAACCAATAACATGATAGTTTTTCATTCTATCAGTACTGCATATTTGAGAAGCATTAAGTTTCATATTTTTATATCTTCCTCTGTTCTTTTCCAGTGCAAAAATGTCCCTTTAAAAGGAACATTTTAAAGGAGAAGAGTCAAACACTTAGGAATTAGGGGAACATTCATTAAAAATACTAAACATTACTACTCAACAAATATTCATAAAGTGAATTGTGAATGAGGCCTACCAAAAAATCCTGGAACGACAAGAAAATCAATGTGATTTGTTTATTATAAGAGATTTTGACAATAGATAAGTGAATTCAGTCAAAGGGGAATGCTAAACTCAAGAAAGATTTCACTATTTGCCAAATACTTTTGGGAACCAGAGAGAGAAGTATCTTATAGTAATAATGAAACAATGTATTAGAGATATGAAAATGAGCTACTCATTGCTAATAATTCTACACAGAAAAAGCAGTTTGGTGATTCAGGTAATAAAATACAATTACAGAATTTTATAGCTGAAAGCATTATTAGAAATCATTTAGTCAAACACTCTTACTTTATAAATAGGGATACTGAGGCACACAAAAATTTGTCAAGATCACATGTTATAGCTAACTGGAATCTGTCTCAGAAGGGACTCAGTATCCATCAAATCCAATTTGTATCTGAAATACAATCCTCCAACAGTATCCTCAAATAGGCATCCTATCTTATCTGGAAGAGTTTCAGTGAAGGAAACACCCATTACTCTTTAGCATAGTCCATTCTATTTTTAGATAACTGTAATTGTTAAGTAGGTTTTTTTCCCCTAACATTAAACCAAAAACTGTAATTTCTATGCCATGTTCCTATTTTTACACTCTAGAGTCAAGCAAAATTAATTGAATCCCTCTTCATCACAATAATTCATCAAATTCTTGAAGACAAGTGCGATGGCTCCTAATGGCTTCATGTAGAAAATAGTCAGAAACTGCAGATTGCAGAACACAATTATAGAATGCAAGAAGAGTAAAGAATTTTAGAAATAATGTAGCTTACCATTTGCTTTTTAAAAATATGAAAACTGAGGCCCAGATAAGTTATGTGACATACTTAAGGTCACAAAGACAATTATGCCCACTGGCATAGTTTACCACAAGGGATAGTCACAAGAACTCCAAAAAAGAAAAAAAAATGAACTAAATATTTCTTTCTTTCTTTTTTTTTATAAAGCTTTTTATTTATACAACATGAGTGACCTTTCAACATTGAACTTTGCAAAAAAACCTTTTTTTTTTCCCCAAGCTTTTCCTTTCCTTCTCCCCACCCCGCACCCCTAGATGACAGGTAATCTAATACATGCTAGATAGGATAAATTATATGACAAATACAGTACATGTATACATATCTATACAGTTATCTTACTGCACAAGAAACATCAGATCTAGAAAGAGAAGAAGAAAAAAAAACAACCTAAGAAGGAAAACAAAATGCATGGAAATATTCACAGAAAGCGTTAAAATGCTGTGTTGTGGTTCACTCTCAGTTCCCACAGGCCTCTCTCTGGATGTATATGACTATCTTCATCGTAGAACAACTGGTTTGAATCACATCATTGTTGAAGAGAACCACGTCCATCAAAATTGATCATCGTATAGTCTTGTTGCTGTGTATAATGTTCTCCTGGTTCTGCTGATTTCACTCAGCATCATGAACTAAATATTTCACGAGCAATTTTGAAGAAGTAGGAAAAACACTTGTAGTGACCTAAGTAGAATATGTAATGTTTGCTTTTCTTCCATGACGAATGTATAAATAACTATACTCAGGCTAGTTATCTTTCAAGAAGGAAGACAAATGGGGCTCAAGAAACACTTCTCTGTTGTCCCAATTATCAAGGAAAATGAAATTTTTTTTATTTTTAAAATGTTCTTGAATATTAGAAACAAAGAGAGAGATTTGAAGAGACCTCTTGTGTATCAAAAAGTCAATGAAATCATAAATTTAGTCTCAGAAGGGATCATAAAGTCCAACACTCTCATTTGTCCACTGACCTAATGAGAAGTAAAGGTGGAATGAATTACAAAATTATGCTTGTGATTTTGTTTATATACATTTGCATGTACATAAACAGGCTTATGCACAGCACTGTGTATTCATGTTTATAAGCACATGTATATTCACATAGTACAATAAGACATGCACATGTATACACTTGATTATGAACTGCAATATATATATATAAACACATAACACATCATACATCTGTGTACATGTACATGTATGCAATAAGCATGTGTAAAATTATAAGCATTGTGGTACGTATAGAATACACACCCAATATAATGTATATGTATATAAAGATCTATCTATCTATGTACCATGTGCATTACACACAAATGAATAGACAATATAATCTGTTCTATAATACTGGTATGGTATGTGCATATATGTATTAGCCATGTGTGCATGTGCATGTGCATAATTTTGTGTGGGTATGTATTATATATACACAGATGTACATGTGTATATATTTATATGTGTGTTTATTTGGCAGAATTGGGATTTAAACTCAAATCTTGTTGATGGGTTCTCTTTCCATTCCACTAGTTAGGAAGATGAAAGACTATTACATAAAAGAGAAATCACTGAAGTAAAGAGACTTGAACGCTTCGAATCAGATAAAAAAAATCAGCTTTTTTCCCTAGAAGAGGCAGGGATCCAGGCTTTTTGAAGAAGAATCACAGAAACTTGGGAGAGGATTCTGGACAGATTATGGAGTAGGTCAGAAAATTCCAAGCACTCCAGATTTTCTACCATAAACACAAAACAAAATAGTGCCTCGGGGCAACTGTAAAAGGTAAAAACAGACAAGATTGGGGCAGAATAGTGGTCCTCCTGGGACAACTGAAGAAAACCTGAAGAAAAATACCAGGACTAAGATTTGGTCAATGTGAAATGTAAACACATCAAGGCTAGTTTGGCTGAAACAGCAAGTGTCTGTCTACCTCTGGACCAGCTAGTTTGGGAGGAAGCTTTGTCCCTAGCCTTAGGAATTCTGTGGGAAGTACGGAGTCTGCAGGCTGGAGGGGAAGATTTAGCAAAGTTCTGCTGATAAAGATTGCCAGGCAGAGTTGTGCTGTTCAGATATGGCCCTGGTAAAAAAGGAACCAGAAAATGCCTGATGAGAGCTGAAGCAGTGGGGCAGGGTAGCTGCTGGCTCTGGGCACTGACAGCAGAGTAGAGTTCTTGTTTTTCTCTCCCAGGCCAGAGGGGAGAACTGAATGAAAACCTGAGCCCAGAGGTACCATGTCCCATACCCCAGGACTAGAAGTGATGAACAATATGTTTTATTTTTTTTTTTAATTAAATGAGCAGGGAAAGGAGGAAGAATTCAACCATAGAAAGTTACCATGGCAATAGGGAATTTTAATTTCACCTTCAGTGGAATATACTGAAGCCAAAAAAAGCCTCTTCTAGCCCAAAAGTAACTTAAATCATCACCTGCCCAAAAAATAATTCATGGAAGTATTTTAAAAAGACTAAAAATCAAAAGAGATAGGTTGAGAGCTAAAAATAAAAAAGTAAAATTAATTTTTTAAAAAGATTCAGAATCTTAAGAAAGATGACTCCTTGAAAACTAGAATTGGGTAAGGGGAAGCCAATAAATTTTAAGAGACCAAGAAATAAAACAAAATATAAAGGATGAAAAAATACAAAAGAATGTGAACTATTTGATAAGAAACAACTGATTGGGACAACAGATCAAGAAGAGAAAGCATAAGAATAATGTGACTACCTGAAGGCTACAATAAAAAAAAAGAATCCTGATACAGTAATACAAAAACATAATTAAAGAAAATTGTCATGAAGTATTAGAAAAAGAAGGGAAAGTAGAAATAGAAAAAAAAGTCAACCTATCACCACCTGAAAGAGATGCCACAAGGAAAACATATAAGATTATAGACAAATTCCAAAACCCTCAGGTCAAGGAGAAAATATTACAAGCAACAAGAAAAATATAATTCAAATATGGTAGAACCACAATTAGAATCATAGGAAACCTAGGAGCAGTAACATTAAAAAGACCATAGATCTTGGAACAGTAGCTATCAAAGACTAAAAGAATGGAGGCTGTGGCCAAAAATATCATACCCAGAAAAGTTAAACATAATCTGAACAACAGCAAAAAAGGATATTCAATGAATTAGCAGATTTTCATGTTTTTGTTGCATAGAGACCTGAACATAAAAGAAAATTTGACTTACAAAATCCAAGAGAAATATAAGGTGAACATCAGAGACTAATTTCAAGGGACTCAATAAGGACAAACTGTTTTTGCTCTATTTGTGGAAATGTAAATAGTATGTATAGGACAGTAAGTGATTGTATGGTTTGAAATAAATGTTGGGGTAGAGTTGAATATGATGTTATTCTAAAAAGAAAAACTGCAAGAAAAGGTAAAAAGAGTAATTATGTCATACAAATGAGGTATGACAGGAGGAATAGAGAGAGAAATTAGATGGGGAGGGAACTGATAGTTCTGAAATCCTATTTACATATTGAATAGGTTAAAGAGGGAAAATATTGAGAAAGGCATAAAAATCTTTTAAATTTATTTTAAAAAAATAGAGGGGGAGGATATAGGATAAGGTGAGTATGAAAGGGTGTATATATTAATAGAAATGGGATAAGGTGTGCAGAAATACAGGAAAGGAATAAAGAAAGAGAAAATGTAGGGGAAGATGATAAGAAAGGGATCCTTGAGGATGGGGGTGGGTTAAGTAATAAGACAAAGGTAGTGGTAGAAGTAAAGCAGAGGAGTCAGCAGGGACAGGAAACAGGAGATACAAATATAATAATAATGACCAGGAGTAGAATTCATTAGAAAAATCAGGGGTCATAATCATTGATCTCAAAGCTGAAATAGGTTTGATCAAAAAGAAAAAAAATAGGGAAGCTTTGCTATGTTTTGGCTGTATTAATCAACATTATTTTATTTTATTTTATTTTTTTATTAAAGCTTTTTATTTGTATAACATATGTATGGGTAGTTCCCAAGCACTGATCTTTACAAAGTTTTCCATTACAAATTTTACCCCCAGTCCCCTCCCCTCCCCTAGATGGCAGGAAGTCCACTACATGTTAATAATGTAATAATAGTTGACAAGTAATCAACATTATTTTAGACTATTTAAAATAACTAAATAGTATAAGGTTAGGATATTGCTGTGTGATTGAAAATGATGAGTTGCTGGATTTAGAAAAACATGCAAAGACTTGGATTTATGAGGATATTTCCCATCTTCAGAGAAACAGAGGCCAAATAAGCATAATTTAGGCTTAGATGTATCTGGGACATTACATAGACCATTCTAAGGCTTGTCAGACTTAATTGGCTCTTACCAACTTCTTGTGACCTCTATAGGCATCTCCAGTGCTGCTGGAGGAAATTTATAAAATATTGTTGGGGATGACATACATCTATGTAAGAAATAAAAGATCACACAAGAGGGCTCTTTAAGAGTAGACTTGTATCCAATATGACATTTGCTTTGCTGTTGTTGTCCAAAGATAAGAACTTAAGAAGAAAATACTGATTTACAATGTGTTACAACTGATTTACAACAGATGTTTGGGAATATGGTATCTGGGGGCATGGCCAAGATGGCGGAGAGTAGACAGGTCTTTGAGCTCTTCCTAGACTCATCTCGAGATCAAGCCTCTGAACTGATTTTGGAGTTACAGATCCCACAAATATTTGGAGGGTAACAAATTTCTAGCATAAGATACTTTGGAAGAACTTCAGGAAAAGTCTTCCTCACTCAGGAAAGGGGGAGGAAAGTAGCCCAGCACAGGTGCAGTGTAGGGACCCCAGGAGAATCTATTGGGAGGCTCTTAGCCAAAAAATAGCAGTGTGGGCTACTCTGTTCTGGTTCAAAAGTCAGTGGATCAGCAGAATAGCTGTGAGATTTCCTATTCAAATACAGAAGATGAATAGTAAGCCCCTGGACCCTAGTATAACATGGGATTTGTCCATGCCCATCTAGGGCAGCATGAAGTTGCTGTCGCCTATAGGGGAAGCTTGGGACAATCTCCCCTTTTCCCTAAGAGCAGACCTCAATATTTAAAAATGAGCAAAAAAGCAAAAAGAGCTCTGATCATAGATTGAGGGAGACAGGGAAGAAGAGACCTCAAACTCTAAAGATACTAATGGCAAAAACATCACCGGATGAAACCTCAAAGAATAATATGAGTTGGTGTCTATTTCACAAGACTCTCTTGGAAGAATTCAAAAAGGATCTTAAAAGAAAGTTAGAAGAAAAATAAGGAAAGGACACCAGAGCTTTACAGGAGAGTTTTAAAAAGAAAACACAGAAATTATCTGAAAAAAATGTCTTAAAATAGATTTGATGAAATGGAAAGAGAAAACAACTCCTCAAAAAACAGAATTTGTGAAATGGGAAAAACATTCAATAAACAAAACAATTCATTTAAAAATTCAACTGGTCAAATGTAAAAGGAGATAAAAAAGCTAACAGAAGAAAATAATTCATAAAAAAATAGAACAGAAAAAATGGAAGTGAGTGACTCAATGAGACAACAAAAGTCTGTTTAAAAAAAACAAATAAAATAAAATGTAAAACACTTCATTGGAAAAACAAATGACCTGGAAAATAGATGCAGGAGATACAATCTAAGAATTATTGGACTTCTTGAAAACCATGATTAAAAAAAAGAGCCTAGCAAGACAACATCTTTCAAGAAATCCACTGATCACCTTCTGAAAGAGATCCCAAAATGAAAAGTCCAAGGAATATCATAGCTAAATTTCAGAATTACCAGATAAAAGAGAAAATACTGAAAACAACCAAACAGAAATAATTCAAATATCAAAGAATCACAATCAGGATTACCCAGGACCTAGCACCTTCCACTTTAAAGGACTGAAGAGCCTGGAATATGATATTCCAAAGGGCAAAGCTGCTTGGACTGCAGCAAGAATTAATTATCCATCAAAATTAAGGATTATTTTTCAAAGAAAAAGATGGATGTTAAATGAAATGGTGAATTTCATTTTTTTTGATGAAAAGATCAGAGCTGAACAGAAAATTTGATCTTCAAATACAGAACTCAAGAGAAGCATAAAAACATAAAAAGGAAAGGGAAAAAAACCCTCTATTTAAAGGTCAAAATATCTATATCTTTATATGGGAAGATGATATGTTTAACTCTTGAGAACTGTCTCTTTGTTAAGGGTATGCTTAGAAGGTATAGATATAAATTGAGTTTGTCTTAAAGACATAACAAAGAAACTAGGGGTGAAAAGGGAGTGTATTGGAAGAAGAGGAAAGGGGAGGTAAGATGAAATAAACTACATCACATAAAGAGGCCAAAAAGACCTACTAAAAATGAGAGAAAGGAAGGAGAGGGAGCCCTTAATCACTGGATTTGACTCAAAGAGGAGTACTAGACATATTTAGTTTCATAGAAAAACTTGCCTCACCCTATAGGGAAGTAGTAGAGAGAAGGGGAAAGGAAAGGAGGAGGCTAATAGAAAAAAAGAACAAAAGTAGAAGGGAAAGGGGATTAGAAAGCAGAGGGGCTCTAAAAGGTGAGGGCTTTTTGAGGGAAGTCGTAATCAGAAGCAAAATACTGGGGAGGAGGAAAAGGGGAAAATGAAAGAGAAAAGTATAACTTGGGAAAAACAAAATGGTGGGAAATACAGAATTAGTAATTTTAACAGTGAAAGTTAAAATAAATAAATAAAATAAAACTGAACTGGATAGCAAGATTGGATTCAAAGCCAGAAACTTACAATATGTTGTTTACAAGAAATATTTACAACAGAGTGATACATGCAGAGTAAAGGTAAAAGGCTAGAGCAGAGTCTGTTATGCTTCAGCTGAAGGGAAAAAAAAAAAAAGCAGGAGTAGCAATCCTGATATCAGATCAGTCAAAAACAAAAACAAAACAAAACAAAAATATAATTAAAAGTTATAAAGGAGGAAATTACACTTTACTAAAGGCTATTATAGATAAGTAATATCAATACTAAACATATATGCACTAAATAGTATAGCATCCAGATTCCTAGAGGAGAAGTTAAAAGAGATGCAAGAAAAAATAGACAGCAAAATTGTACTACTAGGAGATATCAACCTTGTTCTATCAAAACTAGATAAATCAAACCACAAAATAAATAAGAAAGAAGTTAAAGAAGTAAATAGAATTTTAGGAAAGTTAAGTATGATAGACCATTGGACAAAATTAAATGGGGACAAAAGGGAATATGCTTTTATCCCCCTTGGTCGTATATGGAACCTACACAAAAACTGAACATGTATTAGAGCATAAAAAATTCTAAATCAAATGAAGAAAGGCAGAAATAGTAAATGCATCTTTTTCAGACCAGGATACAATAAAATTGTATGTAATAAAGGGCCAGGGAAAAATAGATCAAAAAATTAATTGGAAACTAAATAAACTAACCCTAAAGAATGAATAGACAATCATAGTGACAACTGATAATTTTATCCAAAAGAATGATGATAATGAGACAATATACCAAAATTTATGTGATGTAGCCAAAGCAGTTTTTAGGGGAAGTTTTATATTTCTAGATGCTTACTTGCATAAAATAGAGAAAGAAAAGATCAATGAATTGGGCATGCAACTAAAAAAAAACTAGAAAAAAGAACAAATTTAAAAAAATTAAATACCAAAATTGAAATTCTGAAAATAAAAGGAGAGATTAATAAAACTGAGAGTAAGAAAACTATTGAACTAAAAAAGAAAACTAAGAATTGTTTTTATGAAAAAAGCCTACAAAATAGATAAACCTTTAGCTAATTTGATTAGAAAAAGGAAATAAGAAAATCAAATTGCTACCATCAAAAATGAAAAGGGTGAACTTTCCACCAATAAAGAGAAAATGAGAGCAATAATTATGAGTTGTTCTGCCCAACTCTATGCCAATAAATTCGATAATATAAGTGAAATGGATAATACTTACAAAAATATAGATTGCCCAGATAAAAGCAGAATATATAAATTACTTAAATAGTCCCATTTTAGAAAAAGAAATAGAGCAAGCTATTAATCAGCTCCCTAAGAAAAAAATCTCCAGGACCACATGGATTTACAAATTAATTCCAACAAACATTTAAAGAATTATTAATTCTAATACTATGCAAACTATTTGGGAAAATAGGGAAAGCAGAACTCCTACCAAATTCCTTTTATGACACAGATACGGTGCTGATACAGGGTTAATTAAAATTAAAGATCAGTTTCCCTAATGAATATTGACATAAAATATTAAATAAAATATTAGTAAAAAGATAACAGCAATTTATCCCCAGGATAATATACCATGACCATATAGGATTAATATTAGGAATGCAGGGCTGGTTCAATATTAGGAAAACTATTAGTATGATTGACTATATCAATAATAAAATTAAATCATATGATTATTTCAACAGATACAGAAAAAGTATTCTCAAAAATCCAACACTCATTCCGATTAAAAACACTAGAGAACATAGGAAAAAATTGAGTTTTCATTAAAATTATCAGTATGATCTATTTAAAACTATCAGCAAACAGCAAACATAATGGGAATAAATTAGAACCATTCCCAATAAAATCAAGGGTGAAATAAGAGTGCCCACTATCACCATTACTATTCAATATTGTATTAGAAAGATTAACTTTAACAATACGAAAAGCATATTGTGCCTATATTTCTGGACTATACCTTAAAATACAAGAATAATGAGCATTTGGTCAAGAATGGGGAGGCAAAAATTTCAGGCAGATAAAAATGTACATTACTCTAATATGGCAACATATAAAAAGTTTTTAAATTGGTGAGAGTGAGTAGAAGGCATGAGGTGAAATATGTTTGGGGGTAAGAGTGGTATCTAAATAGCTACTTCCCTATATTCTTTAGAAAGTAACTCTAAGGTGAGAAGAATAGAAACAGACATGTACAGTATTCTCAGCAAATAAAATGAAAGGAAGGAAGCTGAGATAAAACCTTAAATCTTAGATGTCTGCATATAAATGCAGAAAATATTAATATTAATCAAGAAGGATTAGAGATTTTAATGCAATGAGATAAATTTCATCTCCTGGGTATATCTTAGACTTAGTTGAATGAGATCCATGACTAATATAACTGATGAAGTTATCCCTTTTTGAAAAGAAACACATTAGATAAAAGGCATTAGTGGTTAGGAAGTATGGAGCCTGGTGGGGAAAGAGTATGGTGGAGATCATTTAGCACTCTGGGGAAGATGAGACCATTCCATCTAGTAATTTGTGTTAAAGAAAAAAGGCAAAGCAAAGCTTAGCATGACAGGTACCTTAGGTTTTTAGAAAGCATATTTTCAAGGATTCAGAGGAAAGATTGGATTCAATGAGTTAACACTCTTCAGAAGAATACACTCCAGAATGGGGATAACTCAAAAAATAAATTTTGAAATCACAAAGAAAAAGTTATTCTGATGAGGAATCAAAAAGGAAATTGTCTAAGGAAACTTATATGGATGCACAAGGAACTCATTGGCCAACCTATGAAGGAGTGATCATCACAGGAAAAGAAATTTGATAAAACTCAAAAATTTGCTAAAGCTACACAAAAATGCCAATTCATGGATAAGATAGAAATATAACTAAAATTGCAATTTCACAGTTCTGTATAATTTTTCATTTAAAGTTCCCAATGAAAGTTGGCATTCATTAATGCCCCAGTAGGATAAATTATTGTAATTCTAATAACAAGAAAAACAATAATTAGTCTTTTTAAAAAAATGTTCTCATAAGGGATTTTCTCTAAGGAGTTTTATATATTTGCAAACAACCTATTAATCCTCACAGCAAGCAGTGGGTTCTTTTCTTTTCTTTCTTTCCCTCCACAAAGTTATTTTTTTAAAGTACACATTCTAAATTAGCTTGGTGGCTAAATTCTCTTCACTGAGGGTGCCAGATGCTGACAAGTATGTGTAATAATACACTCTGATTTGTAATACCACAGGTAAGAATTTTAATAAGAAGGGATTCCCCCAATAAGATATCTATACTCAAATTCCTTGAAAGGAAACTTCAAAGTAAATTCTAGCTTATCTGAATTATCTTCTGGGTATAGGGAAGAACCTTTATAAATGTAATTGCTACCCCATGCATTAAAAGATTATGGTGACAACTTGTTTCTTGAGATAACATATGATGGAAAAAAATCCAAAAAAACAAAAAACAAAATAAAACAAAACAACAGGTCCAGGAATGTAGGAAGGCAATTCAGGTCTTTATTTTCTCTGGATCATAATTTTGTAAGTGGTATCATGTTTGCCAAAATTTTTCCATTATTGTTGTCTGGCTATGATTCAAGAAACAAGGCTGTCTCCAAAGAACTGAGACTGAGGATAACCCAGAGGACTCTGAAGAGGGGCATAGTGGACATGAGCAGGCTGCCAAATTTTACAAACAGGGACTTCTCCAAGAAAAATGGTCTAAATTAGAAATCA
This sequence comes from Myrmecobius fasciatus, assembly GCA_023553655.1. NCBI lineage: Eukaryota > Metazoa > Chordata > Mammalia > Dasyuromorphia > Myrmecobiidae > Myrmecobius > Myrmecobius fasciatus. Next base: position 162,859 of record JAJPUD010004978.1, on the reverse strand, counting down.
TTTATTCCAATGGATGGCTCATCTGCTCCAGTGGAATTTTCACAATGTTAAGAGAAAATGAGGAAAGCTCCAGTAAGGTGGGTAGTCCCTCTGAGTAAAGCATTGAATATATCTTTACAGGATAGTCAGACATTGATGGGTTATATAGAATCTGCCATCTCCTTGCATATACTTTATTTCAATAAATACATGATTAATCACAGGGCTATGAAGATATTGTGGAAATCCTTTTCCTTAGCATGAGACAGAATGTCTTTTTTAATTCTGACTTAATTCCTACCTTTTTATCTTTACCCCCTCTCTGGTTTTCATTCCCATGCCAAAGGCTACCTTCAGTGAATTTATTTCATGCCCAGGTTTGATCAACAGAAAGCTAATTGCAATCAAAATCCAGAGCCTCTCCAGGCTGGCATCTGTTTCCAGAGACCCTTAAAAAATTTACAAGATAAGAACCATAATTGAGTTCATTAATTTATGACCTAATTTTATTTTTTTTCCTTTCTTAAATGGTTGGCTTATCATCACATATGTTGTTTTATTTTGAAAGAGATGTCCTGTTGTGGCAGTCATAGCTCTCTGGTTGTCCTTGGTCAGGAGATGGTTGCAATACAATCTGCACCCTGCTGCTTTGCTCTCATGTCAGCTAGAAGCAAATATAATCATTTATGTCCCCTCTGCACTCAATCTGTTGCCACATCCTGCTGTTTCTTCTTCCACAACACCATACAGGCCTGCTCGTTATACCCCATCCTCAGAGGCAAATAACCTGTCTTGCCTCAGATTCAAGATAAATGCCTACTATTTCTCACCAAGTTTCCTCCCTGCTCACCTATCTCTCATCAAATCATTCTAAAATGACCTCCCCCCCCCCACTATTGTGATAACCAGACAATCTTCTCTGACTCTCCACTGGTATTCTTTTGCCTTTTCAGTCTAATTCAGGTTTATCCTATCTATTTATTTAAAAGGTCAAGTACCAGCCAGAGTAAGTTACATCATCTGTCTCATATTTCTTTTTATTTTAATCCGCATACTTCAATTCACTTCTCACTTAAACTTTCCACCTAAATGTTCATATGGGTTCTTTAAAAAGGCATGCCCTTGGAACCCAATATTTCTATTTAAATCTAATTTCCTAGGCTCTATTTTCAGCCAGGTATGCATTTACCAGTCTCTTCTCCCTTTATTTGACAAATCATATAGGAGTCTCTTTTCTACCATTTTCTGTACTTTTCACATTCCCAGAAGGTAAGCTTTCTGCTCATATGTTACCTTCTCTTTCCAGAACAAGTACACTTCTCCCTAAATACCTATTTCTCTCTATTCAAGATACCTCAAATCTCATTATCCTCAGAATTTTCCCTGCACAGAAAGTACATACTGTGTCATACATACAGTTTTATGCACAGTTCCTCACAAACAACAATCTCCTGTCTCGCTGGTTTTCCAATCAATATTCCCTACGAACAGATTTCTTTCCATTGGAATATCCGACTCTTAGAATTTTTGGCTTCCTTTGTTCAAAGGCCATATTATCAGGAAGGTGATGTCATGACTTCCAAGTAAATTGGATTTAAGTCAGGTAGAGCTGGACAAAGTCACCAACATTACTCTCTCCTTTATGAACCATTCTCTGTCTCATTTCTTAAGGTTTAATCATTGAATGCATGTTGCCTCTGTCAAACTGAGAACTGTTAAAGACCTTAGCTTACAAAGATTAAGGCCTCCTACTGCATCCAAGGCCATTTCTAGTCATTCTAGGCAGGTCATTTCCTGATCTATATCTTGTCCCTGGACCCAATTGGCTTTAGAGGAAAAAGTGAGGCAGGTGACTTTGCCCAGCCCTACCTCACTTAAAATTTAATTTACTTTAAAGCCTTGGAATCAATTTCTGATGTCATGGTCCTATTCAAGAAGGAAGGACAAATAGCAAAGGAAGTCAAGAATTTTCCATCCCTAATTGAGAAGGCAAGCAATTTGATATAGGTTATACGTGTGTACTCATGCAAAGCATATTTTCATATTTGGACTAGATAATTTTTAAAGTGCTTTTGGGCTTAGATAATATATGAACTTTTGGAGTACTAATTAGCCTGTTTCCTTGGTTAATCATGTTTACTTCTTGAGGATTCACTTTTCTTATCTATAAATCAAGCACCAAGAAATTATGTTTCTTATAGATTTATTACAAGGTAGTATGGAGTAGTGGATAGGAAGATGACCTTGCACCCAGGACTTCCTGGTTTGAAATCATTATTCTGAAGTATGACAATGTCTTCCCTCTGAGATTGTCTCTAGTTTATTTAGATATATGTATATATATATATATATATATACATATCTTGAATGTATATCATGCTTTTCATTTTTTCACCTCCCAAACTCCTTGACATTAGGAGCAGGTTTTTTTTTTCCTTTCTTTGTATTCCTACCATTTTGTATGATGCCTGGAACATAGTAGCTGTTTAATAAATGCTTGTTGACTGATTGTTTGAATACAGGCTGTGTGACCTGGGACAGGAAATATCATTTAACCCCTCAGCTCTCTAGCCAATTCACTAAGAACTTTAGTTTCAAAAATAATGCCAACCTAAGAGTGCCTTATACTAAGGAAATCATCAATCCAGTCCCTATTATTAAAACTGACAAAAATAATTTAAAAAGCTTGATCAAATATTACAATTAATATTTAATTTTTCTTTGCTGCTTTAACTATTTTAAGTTTTGCCATAGTCCCAATTACGTAAGCTTCTTCAAAGCCCACTATACCTTGAAGACTCATAGCAAAGAACTAAAGTTACCAAGTCATTCAGTATAGACCACTTAGAGATGATTTACATAAGCTCACACAAAATTAGGATTCAAACTCAGATCTCTCCTGACTTCAGATTCACCACTTTTCCTGCTCCATCAGATTGTTATTATATCCCAAATGGATGGTGGGTAAAGACAATGGTAGTCTTGGATGTATAGATCTAGAGTATTCTGGAATAGGCAATAGTCATATTGTGGAAAGCAGGTTCACCCAGGCTTTCTTTCTTAGAGATCTAGTCAGGAAAACAAGGAATAAATAAGTCAGACAAGCAAGCAAGCAAAACAATCAATAGTCTAGAATGGGCTTTGGTAAAACAACTTTCTGAATGCCAGGTTGACCTTGACAAGATTTTTTATTCAATTAGTTCTATCTTCCATTTTTGGGCACATGCCAGATATTACCTTATGATTTTAAGGGGTTGTTGCAGGGTTTTATGGTCCCTAGTCTTTCTGGTGTCTTTGAGGAAAAGTCAAATTTTTGAAAAGGACATTTCCTGCTGGAGAAGAAGAATGATTTTGGAAGTTCCAATTTCACTTCTTGTTGTCTGTCCTTCATTTTTGAAGAGGAAAATGATATCAGGAAGGTGATTCCATGACTTCCAAAAGAACTGGATTTAAGTGAGGCTGGGCTGTGCAAAATCACCCTTCTGCTTTATTCTTCATTTCCATTTGGGTCTGGTGGCAAGATATAGATCAGGATGACTTGAGATAGCCTTTTCCAATTGTACTAAATATGATTAACTTAGATGCTATTCTTAATCAATTCATTTTATTCTTTGAATGAACTTTTGATTTACTTAGCATAGAGACCTCTGTTGAGAAAAATTCTTCTAGAAATGCATATTAGTCAAAGGACTATAAAGGACTGATATGACTTAGAGAAACTAGGAGGTTTAAGCACTTATATAAAGTCACAATTATCATGTCAGGGATGTGACTTGAACTGTGGTACTCCTACTTCTGAGCTGCACTCTCTATCCAATATGCCATGCTAACACTCATGCTATTTAGAATAATGGGGAAGCAGAAAGTGGATCTATCCACCAGGTAGCTAAAGGAAATTGTCTGCAACCAATTGCTCAATTGAGGAAATTTACAAATGGACTCCTATTGCATAGGTCATAGATTGATATTTAGAAAAGACCACAAAGACCATCTAATCTAGTTATACCCCCTTCTATTCATTTTATAGAAAAAGAAACAGAAATATTGAGAAATATTATGTGACTCACCCAGAGTTGTGCTACTGATAAGTGTTAGGTGAAGCATCTGAACTGATGCCAAATCAAATAGAATCCCCCAAACCATTTACATCTCAGGGAATTCTTATGAACTGAATATACTTTAGGTCAAAGTTATGATCAGCAGTTATTCTAAGATATATATAAATTTTAGGTAGGAAATTGGATAAATCTTGTATTCCAAGACAAACAAGATAAATTCCAAGATTCAGAGGAAAAGTGATTTTTCCATGTTCATATGAGGAATAATTGCACAGGTAGGATTCAAATCCAAGTCAGCTTGGATTTTTGACTCCAAAAATCTAAGCCTCTTTCCACTGCATTCAAATATGAACTCTTATTCATCCAGGATACAGCTACCATCAGAATCCAGTTTGCAAGGATCAGGATAAATAGTATCATCACTAAGATATGGATAATTGGGAGATTTTGTACTGGGCTTGAGGCAGAGAGTCTTATCAAGGGTAAGCTAAAGTCAGCTCCAATAGGAGAGTTGATTGTTAAATTATCAGTGTTAACATTTATGCATCAGAAATCAGCAAATGCTGTAAATCAGGACTTGATTCAATATTTTGTTGACTACCTAGACTAAGGAAAATGTTAGAGAAGATATTAATAATGGCAGATAAAACTTAAAAGTGTGTTATGCACACATTCCTGCTAACACTCCACCTGCTATCTCCTTCATACTAGGCAGTGACTGAAGGAAGTACCTAATGGAGTCAAAGTTGGTCTATTATCATCATCGATCATCCCATAAAATATCCACCCCAGCAAAGGTAAAGCTCTTGATAGTTCTTCATTCCCATCACACTCCTCCAAATATATACTTTTCTGTAGTGATTTATTTTCTCCTTGACAGCAACCCCTGATGGTAATTTTATCTTTATCCATAGGGAAGACCCTGATTATGTGAGTATGCCTCCTAAAATTAATTGCAATTACACTTAGGTGTACGTGTTTTCTGATTCCCCTGGCCACCATGCATATGGGGGTAGGCATCAAATCTGCAACTTTGTGCTACTGCTTGCTTGTTAGAGTCCATCCTGTTTTCTGATTTACTTTTTAATCATAATTTCCATTGCTGCTATTCAAGGCCTCCAATTTACAGTGACAAACATATGATCTATTTAATTAAATCTCTAGGATTACATGAGAGAATTTATCACAGCATCAGCACAAGTTAAGATTAAATCATCTACAGACACAAACATACCCATGTGTACAACACACATGCACACACACACACACAAATTCACTTATGTAAAAATAATCAAGTATCTACAAAGTTCCAATGGGCTTTTCTAGGACTCTGAAGCATAAAGTGAAATCCTATGAAAGGGAACTACAATGGTAATAAAAACCCCCAGAAATATATACTCATAAAGGCAGAGCTTTGCAAAGCAAATAACAAATAAAAGTGGAAATATTCTTCCCCAGAATCCTGAATCACCCTGACAACTTCAATATGTGAGAAACCTCAAGCACTTGTAAAACTCAACCAGCTCTTTACTGAAGATAGCTGTGCTCAGGGATGCAAGTCCTCCTTTATTCTCCCTCTTTTCCATTCAAGTGTCCCTTTGAGGTCTCATCATGGAGTAAAGATGCGACTAAGATTTGGCAGATTCAGTCTGTGGAGCAAATGTTCCAGGAGGTGCTGACAAGCTGGGAGGGCTTTGAGGTGGTCCCAGTGACATATTCTGTCTCTTGCTGGGATCATATTAGCCAAATGCTAAAAGGCTCACATCAAAGGTCAAACATCAGGGGAAGATTTTAGTTTTGGTATTTGAAGTTTTGTTTTTATTTTTGTTTTATATTTTCATTTTCTTTGCTTTCTTTTGGTTTGGTTTGGTTTGGTTTTGGCAACTTTTTTGAGTCATGAAACTATTGACTAAGACATGACAAGGTTATAAGCTTCATCACTAAAGCAAATTATTGTTGTTCAATAGTTTCACTCATGTCAGACTCTTCCTGACTGCATTTTTAGGGTTTTATTAGCAAAGATGCTAAAGTGGTTTGCCATTTCCTTTCCCAGCTCATCTTATCCATGAAGAACTGAGGTAAACAGAATTAAGTGAACTGCCCATGGCCACAAAGCTAGTAGTAAGTGTCTGAAGAAAAATTTGAACTCAAAAAAGGAAATACCCATCCAGAAAAAAAAAAGTAGACATAGCAAAATAAATCATGTCTGGTAATTTATAGCAACAAATAAGATCTTTCAGATAAACCTCGATATTCGAATATGTTGACACTTCCTGACAATTTAGAAGGAAAGCTGAACTCCGCCCCTCACCTACCTTTTCTTTTTCTGTTCTATTTTGAGCAACATCTGAGATTTTATTCACATAGGGAACTACCAGATAGGATACTCCCTTTTTATCAATGCAGATGGACAAGTTGGATATATGATAGAGTTTAAATGAGTTCTCTATAGTACTAAATAGTTAAATGACTTGCCCAACATCACATAGCTATTTGTTAGAGTCAGGAATAAGGCAGAACTCATCCTGACTGAGCCTGGTCTATAGGGCTGTCAGCCTTGAGTTTCTTACCCTTGGTGACTGAGAAGATAATTTATTTTATTATATTTTATTTTATATTTCCCTTAGTTGCACTCAAAAAAAAAAAGTTTGTTTTTAAATTTTTTGAGTTCTAGATTCTATCCATTATCCCCACCATAATTTAGAAACTACTTGTGAAGTTATACAAACATTTCCATAAAAGTCAAGTTGTGAAAGAAAACATGGATCTCAACTGTATAGATATGTATACATATATTGGATTTGTCATATAATTTAACATATTTAGCATGTATTAGATTACATGTCATCTAGGGGTGGGGGTGGGGGGAAGGAGGGGAAAAGCTTGAAACAAAAAAAAGTTTTGCAAAGGTCAATGTAGAAAAATCACTCATATGTTTTGTAAATAAAAAGCTTTTAATAAAAAAAAGAAAACAGATCTCCCACACTAATAATAATAATAACCCTCAAGAAAAAGTAAGTTAAAAAGAAAGAGATACCTAGAAAAGAGAGTATGCTTCAATCTGTATTCAGACACAATCAGTTCCTTCTCTTGGTATAGATAGAATTTTTCATCATATGTCCTTCAGAGTAATCATGGATGATTGTACTGCTGAGAAAAGTAAAGTCATTTAAAGCTGGTCATCCCAGAACATGGCTATTACTTTGTATACAGTACATTTCACTTTGCTTGATTTCATGAAGGACTTTACAAGTTGTTATTTTTTTTCTCTGAGAGTATCCTGCTCATCATTTGATTGGGAAGATAATTGCCCTAGATGGCATTAGAAAAGTTGGAAAGAGGAAAGGGATTAGAAGGAAAAATAATATGATCTCTTTTGGACAGGTTGAGTTTGAGATATGTACAAGATATTCAGTTTGACTGTGCATACCCTTTGACCCGGCAGTGTTTCTACTGGGCCTATATCCCAAAGAAATCTTAAAGGAGGGAAAGGGCCCCACATGTACAAGAATGTTTGTGGCAGCTCTTTTTGTAGTGGCTAGAAACTGGAAACTGAAGGGATGCCCATCAATTGGAGAATGGCTGAATAAATTATGGTATATGAATGTCATGGAATATTATTGTTCTGTAAGAAATGACCAGCAGGACGATTTCAGAGAGGGCTGGAGAGATTTGCATGAACTGATGCTGAGTGAAACGAGCAGAACCAGGAGATCATTATACACTATACGATGATCAATTCTGATGGACGTGGCTCTCTTCAACAATGAAATGATTCAAATCAGTTCCAATTGTCCAATAATGAAGAGAGCCATCTACACCCATTGAGAGTACAGTGGGGACTGAGTGTGGACCACAACATAGCATTTTCACTCTTTTTGTTGTTGTTTGCTTGCATTTTGTTTTGCTTCTTTTTTTCTTGTGCAGCACGATAATTTTATAAATATGTATGCATATATTGGATTTAACATATATTTCTACCACATTTAACATATATTGGACTACTTGCCATCTAGGGGAGAGTGTGGGAGAAAGGGGAGAATTGGAACACAGGGTTTTGCAAGGGCTAATGTTGAAGAATTATCCACTCATATGTTTTGAAAAATAAAAAGCTTTAATAAAAAAACAAGATATTCATCTTGAGATGTCTAAGAAACAATGGGTGAAGACAAGAGGTCAAGAGAGAGATTAGATATGGGAATCATCTGGATAAAAAGGAAAGTCATCTTCTGCTCTCTACTGCTGCTTTTTATCACTATCTTATTTGCCTTCTGTCCTCAACTCATCCTGTGCTTAGCTTCCTCCTCTTCTCATTGTGGGTTAATGAATTCTTTCTATAGATTCTTCTCAGGCTTCTAATGCCTCAGCTCAATACTTCCTCATAATATAAAACACAGCAAATCACCTTTCTACACTTATTTAACCTGCCCTTAATCTCCAAAGTATTTGATTTATGGCTCCTCATTTATAAACTCTAAAATTCCCTAAGCAATAACATTCAAATAAGCTGATGGAATCCAATGTCCCTATTAACTCAGCCATTGTTCCTCCTTCAAATAGGTCTTAGCATATTCATCTCTGGGTCAGTTCTCTTTAGAGCACTCAAAACAGTGCTTGACCTGGTACATAGTAGGTACTTAATCAACATTTATTACTAAATAATTGACTGTCTGGGCAGCTAGGGGATGTAGTGAATAGAGTTCTGGGCCTCCATTCAGGAAGATTCATCTTCCTAAATTCAAATATGGCCTCAGACACTTACTAGCTGTATTACTCTAGGCAAGTCACTTAATCCTGCTCCCCTTAATTCATTGGGGAAGGAAATGGCAAACCATTCCAGTATCTTTGTCAAAAACAAACTATAGACACAATAGATGTTCTATGGTCCATAAGGTCATGAAGAGTCAGAAACAATTGATAAATTGAAGAAAAATAACATTACATATATTATTTAATCATCACAATGCTATGAAGTGTTTTTTTTTCAATCATTATACTTCTTTTATAGATGAGGGTGAAAGAGTTACTGAGGTAAAAGAGTTAAAGTAAAGCTTCTCCAGGGTTACACAACCAAGTCCCTGAGCCACAATGTAAACTCAGATCTTCCTGACTCCAAGTTTAGTCCTTGATCTAGGGAGCTACCTAGTTGACTTATATATCAGCTTACTAGAAAAGCTGTTGGAGATATCCTTCCCCATTACTGATCACATTAAAAGAAGCTGGAACATTTTGGCAAAGCGCCTTCTTGTGAAATGACATATTGGCAGGAGAAGCTTTGGTGAATGATAGCAATGACTTATTATCTCAAATCCTCACTCATACTTATATGGTTCCTACAACTTCTTGGGAGGCAACATGGTATAATGCATTGAGTATTGGAATCAGAGTCAGAAGACTTTGATTTAAATTTTATCTCATATATCTCCAAATCTTGTGAAACTTTAGTGTCACTCTTCAATAAAATGATAATAATAACAATCATGCTGCCTACTTCAAAGAGCTGTAAAGAACCACTTAGTAAGTAACCTTGGGAAAGTAACTTTACTTACTGTTCTTTGTCTATAAAATTTGGTTGTTGAATTAAATGACCTCTAAGGTCCTTTTTACATCTGAATTTATGATGTCAGGTACAAGCAAGATAGTATTTGAAAAATGTTTTAGAAACTATAAAGTATCATTCTGTTATAATTAAGTATAACTTCCTTATGCCCCTACAGAACATTGCCATAAGTAGGAACAGTATGATAATCTACATTTTCAAGGTAAGGAAACTGGTACTCAGAGAGGTTAAACAATTTGCTTATAGTAAAGTACTTAGTTAAGTGTTAAAACTAGATCCAAAAGTGAAGTCTCCTAATACAAAGCTTGGTAATTACCATAAATCACATTTTACTAAATATAGGAAAAATAAATATAACTGCTTGCATGATTTTCAAATTTTCATTTGTCAAAGATTATTTATTCCATTTCATGGGTCACTTCCAAGATAATAAACTACTTCAAAATCCTTACACAAGTATTAAGAGAATATCTACTGAATATCTACTATATAAGAATGTAATGTTGATTTAATAGAAAAATAATGTCAACTGAACAAAAAATACTTTGAAAACTTTAAAATAGTATACTTCCCCTGGAGTCATATGACCTTGATTTAAAGTTCATTTTTGAGACTTACTGTGTGACTTAACACTTTTGGACTTCATTTTCCTCATCTGTAAAATAAGGAAGTTGAACTTCATTGCCACTAAGGTCTCCTACAACTCTAAACCTGTGTCAGTATAGAATTCAAATTGTTTTAGTAGTAACAATGGACTTGCCCCAAATTATCTATTCATATATATTCCATCTTGAAGTGAACTGTGACATAGTGATCATAATAATAAACCCTACTTAAGTCCTTTGGAGATTTATGAATTTTTTAATATGGGCATCCCACCATGTAGTGCATTCATGATCAATAATTCAGTTTTTCTTATGAAAAGAAATCATTACCTGGTACTAAAACTCATGATAATCCTCTCTGAACTCAACTGGTATTTTTTACAGAAGGCACACTATCACAAAGCTCATCTGATTTGCATTCCAAATAAAAGGTCCAAAGCCATGTCTGTATCACCAAGAGGCATCAATGGGTATGATGACAGGAAGGTAAGTAGCTAAGGAAGGGAGGAAAGAGGAAAAAAGGAATAAAGGAAGAGAGGAGAAAAAGGAGGAGGGAGGGAAAAAAGAGGAAGGAGAAGGGGAAGGCAGATAAGAAAGAGGTTGAAGAAAGGGAAGAAGAAGAGGAGGAAGAAGGGAAAGAACATGAGAATGAGTAGAAGGGAAAAGAGGAAAAGGAAATGGAGGAGGAGAAAAAGGAAGAAGAGCATGATGATGATAATCATTACAGTCACAACAACCATGACAACAGGGATAATGACTTCTTTAGGGGAAGTAGCTGGAGGGGAGAGAAAAATTACCTTCTCATCTTTCATGCACAAAATTATTCTATAAACACAATTAAGATTTTTATTAGATATAGCCATATAAAATACACATAATCTCCAAGATATGATAAATAAAAAGCTTTAAAATTATGTAATACTGAAAGAAAAAAATGAAGCACATATCATCCTAGTCATTCTGGTCTGCTGCTAGAGTTGACCCTAAAATATTTTCAGTGATCTTATGAAAGGTGAGCTTACATCCAGTACTCAATTTTTAAATGGTTGGCTTAGATATATGTTGTATATGTATGAGGCTGAGCCTCATACAACCACCACAACTAATAATAATAATGTCAATACCAAATACCTAACAAGACATGGCAAAATGGCTAAAATTACATGCCAGGAATGCATTTTTGTTCATGGTATCACAGATGAAAATCCCCATAGTACAAATACTACATAAACACACTTCAAAATGTCCTTGGTAAACAGTCCATAGTTTAGTATAAATAAGTACTGCAGCTAGATAAAGTCACAAACTGAACTAGTAATAGGTATCCATAATCACTCAGATATTATACTGATTTATTAATATTCTTCAATTTAATAGATTTTAATATATGCTGCCATACAAAACACTCATATTTTCCAAGCTTCATGGAATGAAAACATTCAATATGGAGACCATGGCAAGAGATAAAAATATTGAGGAAACGGGGGGCGGAGCCAAGATGGCGAACTGCGGACAGTTTTCTCTGTGAACTCCCTCCGACATTCCCCCAACCCAGACAAAGTAAGCTTTAAAACTGGTTTCCGAGTGAGGTCCTCGCCAAGCATTTGGACTACAATGCACTTCTATAAAAGATCTACCTTGAAAGAACTCCGGAGAAGGTTAGCCTCAGGGGAAATCGGCCGCTGGTCGCGATCGGACTCCAGCCGGGGCGGAAGTCAGGGCTGCGATAGAGGGGCGGATTTTGGGCACCCAGGAAGCCCCTGGGAGACGCCTGGGCCACTTTGCTCTGCTTGCGGGCAGGTGCTTTGGCAGATCTGCCTTTGGAAGGGGGTGGATTGAGAAAAGCTGAAAACGTGGTCCTGGTGCGAATCTAGCCCGACCAGCCTCAGACCGGAAGTCAACTCGGCAAACTGCCCCAGGGCAAATATAAATTGTTGCAGTTTTCTCGGCTTTTGACCAATATCCCAACTTTAAATCATGAGCAAGAAGCAGAAGAGAGCTCTCACCATAGAAAGCTTTTACGGAGAAAAAATAGAACAGTCCCCAGATCCTGACATTATGAAAACAATCCCAGATGAAGCCACAAAGGCAGACTTAAGTTGGTCTCCCTTTCAGAAGGCTTACCTGGATGATTGCATTAAGAATCTCAAAAGAGAGCTAGAAGAAGAATGGGGAAATAAATTGAGATCAGGGCAACAGAAATATCAAAAACTGGAAAATAGGACTGGTGAATTGGAAAAAGAAAACAGTTCACTGAAAAACAAAATTGGTGAATTGGAAAAAATCACCAATTCACTGGAAAATAAAAATGGTGAACTGAAAAACAAAATTGGTGAATTGGAAAAAGACAACAATTCACTGAAAAACAAAATTGGTGAATTGGAAAAAGACAACAATTCACTGAAAAATAAAACTGGCAAAATGGAAAAAGAATGCATTGAATCCAGAAATTCAATTGGCCAGCTACAAAAGGAGCTAAAAAAGATAACTGAAGGAAATAATACTCTAAAAATTAAAATTGAACAAATAGAAGTAAATGACTCAATAAGACTTCAAGAATCAGTTAAACAAAAACAAAAAAATGAAAAACTAGAAGAAAATATGAAATATCTCCTAGGAAAAACAACTGACTTGGAAAACAGATCCAGGAGAGACAATTTAAGGATTATCGGACTCCCTGAAAGCCACGATGAAAAAAAGAACCTGGATGCTATCTTCCAGGAAATCATGAAAGAGAATTGCCCTGATGTTTTAGAATCAGAAGGCAAAATTGGCATTGAAAGAATTCACCGATCACCTCCAGAAAGAGACCCCAAAATTAAAACCCCAAGGAATATCGTGGCCAAATTTCAGGACTATCGCACCAAGGAAAAGATATTGCAAGTAGCTAGAAAGAAACAGTTCAAATACCGAGGAACTGTCATTAGAATTACACAGGATCTGTCAGCTTCCACATTGAAGGATCGAAGGGCCTGGAACCAGATATTCCGAAAGGCAAAAGAACTTGGATTACAGCCAAGAATAAGTTATCCAGCTAGAATGAGCATCATCTTCCAGGGAAGAAGATGGTCATTCAATGATACAGGAGAATTTCACCTATTTCTAATGAAAAGACCTGATCTGAACAAAAAATTTGACCTCCAAATAGAGAACTCAAGAGAAACATAAAAAGGTAAAAAGGAAAACTCTTGAGAACTATATTCCTACTATAGGTATCCTTTAAAGAATGGCAGTATAATTTGATTTTTCTTTGATAATAATGGAAAAGAAATTAGAGGTGGAAGGGATACCATACTGAAAAAGAAAAAGGGGGGAGGGGGGAAAAGGAGGCAAAATAAAGTAAAAATATAGGAGGTAAAATAAGGCAAAATCTCATAAAGAGACATAGAAGATCTAATATAATTGAGGGGAAGAAGGGAGGGCGATGAGTATTGATTGTGTAAACCTTACTCTCATTAGATTGGACTCTAAGAGAGTATATCAGACACATTTGGCTTCAAAGAAAGCACTGACCCTCCTTGTGGGAAGGTAGGAGGGAGGGAAGAAAAGGAAAGGGATAAACTAATAGAAGGATTAGGGGAAAGGTATAAAGGGGAGGGAGGGACTCTAAAGGGAGGAGGATTATTGGTGGGAGGTGGTATTCAAGAGCAAAGTACTGGGGAGGGGGGAAGGGAGAGAGGGGAAAGGGAAGAGAAAATCATAACTCTGGGTAAATAAGATGGCAGGGAATACAGATATAGTTATTTTAACTGTGAATGTGAACGGGATGAACTCTCCCATAAAACGGAAGCGGGTAGCAGACTGGATTAAAAGATTAAAAAGGATTAAAAGCCAGAATCCTACAATATGTTGTTTACAAGAAACACATCTAAAACATAGAGATACATACAGAGTGAAGGTAAAGGGCTGGAGCAGAATCTTCTATGCTTCAGGTGAACAAAGAAAGGCAGGGGTAGCAATCCTTATCTCAGATCAAGTAAAAACAAAAATAGATCTAATTAAAAGAGATAAGGAAGGAAACTACATTTTACTAAAGGGTTCCATAGACAATGAAGCAGTATCAATACTTAACATATATGCACCAAGTGGTATAGCATCCAAATTCCTAGAGGAGAAGTTAAGAGAGATGCAAGAAGAAATAGACAGTAATACTATACTAGTGGGAGATCTCAACCTTGCTCTCTCAGAATTAGATAAATCAAATTCCAAAATAAATAAGAAAGAAGTTAGGGAGGTTAACAAAAGGCTAGAAAAGTTAGGTATGATAGATCTCTGGAGGAAATTGAATGGTGATAGAAGGGAGTATACTTTTTTCTCAGGGGTTCATGGAACTTATACAAAAATTGATCATGTGTTAGGGCATAAAAACCTCAAAATCAATTGCAGAAAAGCAGAAATAGTAAATGCATCCTTCTCAGATCATGATGCAATAAAACTCACATGTAATATAAGGCCAGGAGAAAATAGGCCACAAGTTATTTGGAAATTAAATAATCTAATCCTGAAGAACGAATGGGTGAAAGAGCAAATTATAGACACAATCGAAAATTTCATCCAGGAGAATGACAACAATGAGACAACATACCAAAATTTGTGGGACTCG
>JAJPUD010004978.1:103322-137438 GCA_023553655.1 Myrmecobius fasciatus | reverse complement strand
TTCCTTCCTTCCTTCCTTCCTTCCTTCCTTCCTTCCTTCCTTCCTTCTTTTTCTTCTTCCTCTTCTTTTGCTTTTCCCTCTCTCTCTCTTCCTCTTCATTCCTCTCCTTCCTTTCTTCCCTACCTTTCTAGTCTTCTTGTACAAATTTATTAATCTGAAAATATTTTACGTGAATGCACATGCATAACCTATATCAGATTGTTTATTGTCTGGGGGGGGTGAGGAAAAAAGGGAATAGAATTTGGAACTCAAAATTTTTAAAATTGTCAAAAATTGTTTTAATTGGGTGAAAATAGAATGTTATTTTTAAAAATCACCTCTCTTCCCTGGATTTTTCCAGTCCTTTCTGACTCCTCAGAATAATTTTAGTAGGGGTCAAAGGGAAATTTCTTGTCATATTAGGACAGTAGTTGCAAATCCTAATGATTAACCTCCTGTGGACAGTCATCCCGGTCCACAGATTTAGCTGTCATCCTCAGAGCTGCTAGGAATCTTAAAATCAGGAGCCAGAGGAACTCTGCATATAGAAAACACTAGGAGGTAGTAGCTCTGTCCAGGGATTAAAATAGTGTCACAGTACAAGCCCTTTGCTTCAGACAAATTAGGGTAATTATTATCCCCTGAATGTTTTGTGCTTTCTCCCTAGCTCTATTTTCAAGATTAGCAGGGAGCCGGGAGCTCCATTTTCATGCCAATTTCCTTGCTGTTTAATCTATTCATCCTTCACAATGCAGCTCAAGCTCCACAACATGCACCCACTGATATCTCCTTCCTCTGGAGGCCTACCACTTGACATCTTTACCACTGGTCTGAGATTTAGTCTTTAATTTAAAATAGCTAGCATTTATTTATATCTTAATTTTTTCAGAGACATATGCATATGTTATCTTAATTGATTTGCACATCAACCCCATAAGATAAGTAGTGTTATTTTCACTACTTGTAACAGACAAAAAACTAAAACTTGCAGAGGTTTATTTGCTCAGATTGACACTTTTAATATATTTATAGATATAGATATATCAGAAATCCTGAGTCCTACATTGCATGCATTGCATCATCTGATATTTATATTATCTTTGAATAATATTTAACGTTTATATATGTTTGGCTCTTCTTCCCAAATGATTGTAAGTTATTTGAAGTCAGCACTATCTCATGCTTTCTTTGGTTCCTTATTGTGCCTAGATAAGTATTGTACACCATATTTTTATTAATTCTTTAGCAAGTGAGCAATGACAACTTAAAGACTATCACTATAATTATGGGGAATGTATAATATGTTAAGCCACCCAATCAGGAGCAATACTCAAGTAGGTATCACTAAAGAGTTAACTTGTCTAGGGGTTTATCCTTTCTTTTAAGAAGTTCTCAAAATGGCACTGACAAGAATGGGTAGATGATCTTCTTTGACTGCAATGAAAATAATTGAAAGAAAGTGTGGTTGATTCTAATGCATCTAATCCAGGGGTTCTTAGTTATTTTGGAACCTGTACCCCTTGGACAGCCTGCTGAAGCTTATGAACTTTTCACAGGCTAATGTCTACAAGTGAATAAAATAAAACAGATAATTATAAAGAAAATGGATTATATTAAAATATGGTTTTCCAAATACATGCATATACTTGAATAATATATTATATATGTATATGTATGTATGTATATAAATAGGTATAGATACATATAATTATGTATGTATCTGTGCATGTGTGTCTCCCATTATGCCTTTTTTACAGATCAGGAAACTAAGATTCAGGCATTTTAAGTGACTTCACCTGAACCACGTAGCTCATGAGTTTAGGGGCAAGTCTCAAATGTGGGTCTTCTGATAGCAAGTCTAGAATTTTGCTATTTTTTTCTCTCTTAAGATGTATATTGAATAAAAACATTGTCCTGGATATGCAGGTGACAATTTGTGGTCTCTGGGACAATGAATGATTGTATTTCTCCTTCATTTTCCAAGAAAAATGGACAATTTGGCTTTTTTTGAAATGAAGGCACCTACTGGTAGTATTTAGTCCAACAAAGCATGGCTGACAGAAAGATAAGCTTTTATTCATTTCCTCTTCCAATATAAAAAATGCCCTTTGAATACTACCTCTCAAATCTTAAGACTTCTTCAAACAAAAAAGACTTAAGTCTGGAATGACTCTTCCTCTGACTGACATCCAACCCTTCCCCAACTCTGCTTATTATGCTCTATTCTTATGCTGGTGACTATCTGAGCAGTTGGAATCCTAAAGCATATAATTCTTATTCTGCATACCTTATAAGTTTGTCATTAGAAATGTGTCTTATGAAACTTAAAGTGATCCATAAATGTAAACTAATATTTTGAGAAGCAGAACAGTGCAGTGAGAAAGATGCCAGACTTAGGAAGTGTGGGTTCAAATACCATCTCTAGGACTCACTGCTTTTATGGTGATGTTTGTTGACTTAACATTTCAGAGACAGTATTTACACATGTGAAATAATAACAATGATATTCCTTGATATTTCTAGAAATTCCAGCTGGGAAGGGGCTTTTTATACTGTATACTCTTATGAATGAAAGCAATTGTGGATGTGGCAAAAGAAACTTATAATTATGATTTTCATTCCACAATCTTATAGATGAGACTAAATTATAAGTTTTTCTCCTCACCCAATATTTTGTATTTCACTTCATCCTGCTCTCCATTATCATAGCCCTAGTTATTGTACATCTTCTATTCCTATGGGAAATAGGCTCAAACAAACCATCTGGCATTAATCCCAACTCAGACAAAATTCCTTTTCACACCCTACTACAACATCAAAGATATACTAAGCCTAATTCTAATACTCCTCATTATATCATTATCTCTTTAGATATCTGAGGATTGTAGAATTTTGTGATCAAATAGCTAAGATTTCTTTTAAAAATTATTAAAGTTTTTTTTTTTAATTTTCAAAACATATGCATAGATAATTTTCAACATTCACCCTTGCAGAATCTTGTGCTCCAAATTTTGACATACATTTCTCACAAAAATCTTGTGATGTAGGTTCTATTATTATCTCCATTTTACAGAAGATGATACTAAGGTTAAGAGGTTAGTGGCTTGCCCAGGATCATACAGCTAGTGTGCAAGTCAGGATCAGAACTCAGGTCTAACTGACTGATCTATTTCCTAAGCCATATCTTCAACATTGTATTATCTTCATTATACAAATACAAATTAAATAGCTTTTTCTAAAGCCACATAGTCCAAAAAGTATAAGAAATAGGTTTAGAACCCAATTGTCCAAAATGAATCTGGGGTAATTTCCACTGCCTATATCTGAGGTCCAAATTATGCTAAATTCTCAAAAGCAGGGCACCACATCATAGCAAGATTATAACTAACATGAATTCTAAAAAAAAAAAGACTCTAGTGTGCCATCCGAAGCAATTAAGGATCCCCCTTTTTCAAAGCTCAGGCCAAATCATATAGCCACAAGGGAATCTTCCTTTTTGAATCCTGCTCAATTCCCTTATACTATAGTCTCTTTCCTCCTTGATATAAGTTACTTTACTTTTTTTTTGTAAGTGTACCTAACTCATTTGTTTTTCAAGATATAATTTTCAACTATAAGCTACTCAAAAAGAAGATTGGAAAATAAATAAACATAGTTTGATATAGGGAGATTGTTGGGTATAGAACATCTGGGCCTGAGGTCAATAAAACTAATCTTCAAATCTGGTTTAAAACAAAAGCTGTGTTTCCCAAGGAATATCATGGCTAAATTTCAGGACTATCACACCAAGGAAAAGATACTGCAAGCAGCTAGAAAGAAATAATCCAAATACCTAGGAACTATAATTAGAATCACCCAGGATCTGTCAGCTTCCAGGTTCGAGGGGCCTGCAATCAAATATTCCAAAAGGCAAAGAAATTTGGATTACAGCCAAGAATAAGTTATCCAGCTAGAATGAGTATTATGTTTCAGGGAAGAAGATGGATATTTAATGATATAGGTGAATTTCACCTATTTCTAATGAAAAGACCAGATCTGAACAAAAAATTTGACCTCCAAACACAGAACTCAAGAGAAGCATAAAAAGGTAAAAAGGAAAGAACTCTCGAGAACTATATTTCTATTATGGGTATACTTAAAGAATGGGGGTATAATTTTATTTTACTTTGATAATATGAAAATGAAACTAGAGGTGGAAGGGGGATCATACTAGAAAAAAGGGAAAAGGAGGTAAAATAAGGTTAAAAAAAAGGAAGTAAAAATAAGGTAAAATCTCATGAAGAGGGAAAGAAAACCTAATATAATTGAGGGAAAGAAGGGAGGGGGATGAGCATTGTGTGAATCTTATTCTCATCAGATTGGGTTTTAAAAGAGAATATCAGACACATTTGGTTTCACAGAGAAACTTGTCCCTCCTTATAGGGAAGTAGGAGGGAAAGGAGTAAAAGAAAGAGAAAGACTAATAGAAGGGAAAATAGAAGAATTAAGGGAAAGATATAAAAAAGGGGGAAGGGCCCTAAAGGGGGGAGGACTGTTTGAGGAAGGTGGTCATCAAAATCAAAATACTGGGGAGGGGAAGGGAGAAAGGGGAAAGGAAAGAGAAAAACATTACTTTGGGTCAATAAGATGGCAGGAAATACAGAATTGGTTATGTTAACTGTGAATGTGAATGGGATGAAATCTCCCATAAAACAGAAGCAGATAGCAGACTAGATTAAAAGCCAGAATACTACAATATATTGTTTACAAGAAACACATATAAAGCATAGAGATACATACAGGGTGAAGGTAAAGGGCTGGAGCAGACTCTATTATGCTTCAGGTGAACAAAAAAAGCAGGGGTAGCAATCCTGAACTCAGATCAAGTAAAAGCAAAGATAAATCTAATTAAAAGAGATAAGGAAGGAAACTATATTTTACTAAAGGGTACCATAGATAATGAAGCAATATCAATACTAAACATATATGCACCAAGTGCTATAGCATCCAAATTCCTAGAGGGAGAGGCAAAAAGAAATAAACAACAAAACTATACTAGTGGGGGATCTCAACCTTGCTCTCTCAGAATTAGATAAATCAAACCACAAAATAAATAAGAAATATGTTAAGGAGGTAAACAAAATGTTCAAAAAATTAGATATGATAGATCTTTGGAGAAAATTGAATGGAGACAGAAAGGAGTTTAATTTTTTCTCAGTGGTTCATGGAACTTATAAAAAAAATTGACCATGTTTTAGGGCATAAAAGCCTCAAAATCAAATGCAGAAAGGCAGAAATAGTAAATGCATCTTTTTCAGATCATGATGCAATAAAAATTACATGCAATATAAGGCCAGGAGAAAATAGACCAAAAGTTAATTGGAAATTAAATAATCTAATCCTAAAGAATGAATGGGTGAAAGACCAAATCATAAACACAATCAATAATTTCATCCAGGATAATGACAATAATGAGACAACATAACAAAGTTTGTGGGATACGGCCAAAGTGGTTATAAGGGGCAATTTTATATCTCTAGATTCTTACTTGCATAAAATAGTGAAAGAGAAGATCAGTGAATTGGGATTACAATTTAAAAAGCTAGAAAAAGAAGAAATTAAAAACCCTCACTTAAATACTAAATTGGAAATTCTGAAAATAAAAGGGGAGATTAATAAAATTAAAAATAAAAACTATTGAATTAATAAAATACAATATCAATCATCTGAAAAAATAGGGAAAGAAGGTGTTCTACCAAATTCCTTTTATGATACAGATGGTATTGATAGCTAAACCAGGTGGAGTGAAACCAGAGAAAGAAAACTATAGACCAATTTTGCTAATGAATATTGATGCAAAAATCTTAAATAAAATATTATCAATGAGACTACAAAAAGTCATTCCCAGGATAATACACTATGACCAAGTAGGATTTATACCAGGAATGCAGGGCTAGTTCAATATTAGGAAAACTATCAGCAAAATCAACTATATTAATAACCAAATGATCAAAAATTATATGATTATCTCAATAGATGCAGAAAAAAATTTGCATAAAATC
The DNA here is from genome assembly GCA_023553655.1 of Myrmecobius fasciatus. Lineage (NCBI taxonomy): Eukaryota > Metazoa > Chordata > Mammalia > Dasyuromorphia > Myrmecobiidae > Myrmecobius > Myrmecobius fasciatus. Next base: position 131,418 of record JAJPUD010004978.1, on the reverse strand, counting down.
CAACACCCATTCCTATTAAAAAAAACAAAAAACAAACTAGAGAGCATAGGAATAAATGGGCTTTTCCTTAAGATGATCAGTAGCATCTATTTAAAACCATCAGCAAACACCATATGTAATAAGAACAAATTGTAACCATTCCCAGTAAGATCAGTAGTGAAACAAGGCTGCCCACTGTCACCAGTACTATTCAATATTGTATTAGAAATATTAGCTTTGGCAGTAAGGGAAGAAAAAGAGATTAACGGAATTAGAGTAGGTCATGAGGAAACCAAATTATCACTCTTTGCAGATGACATGATAGTATACTTAGAGAATGCTAGAGACTCAATTAAAAAATTACTAGAAACAATTCACAACTTTAGCAAAGTTGCAGGATACAAAATAAATCCACATAAATCATCAGCATTTTTATATATTACCAACAAAGTTCAGAAGCAAGAGACACAAAAAGAAATTTCATTCAAAATAACTATCGAGAGTATACAATATTTGAGAATCTATCTGCCAAGGGAAAGTCGGGAACTAAACGAACTAAGCTACAAAACACTTTCTACACAAATAAAGTCATACCTAAACAGTTGGGAAATTATCAAGTGCTCATGGGTAGGCTGAGCGAATATAATAAAAATGGCAATGCTACCCAAATTAATTTACTTATTTAATGTCATACCAAACTCCCAAGAAATTATTTTACAGATCTAGAAAAGATAGTAGCAAAGTTCATCTGGAAGAACAAAAGGTCAAAAATTTCAAGGGAATTAATGAAAAAAAAAATGCTGATGAAGATAGCCTTGCTGTACCAGATCTAAAATTATATTATAAAGCAGCAGTCATCAAAACCATTTGGTACTGGCTAAGAAATAGAGTAGTCAATCAGTGGAATAGGATAGGATCACAGTACAAACTAGGCAATAACTATAGCAGTTTAGTGTTTGATAAGCCCAAAGACCCCAGCTTTTGGGCTAAGAACTTACTATTTGACAAAAACTGCTAGGAAAATTGGAAACTAGTATGGAAGAAATAAAGGCTTGACCCACACCTGACACCACATATCAAGATAAGATCTAAATGGGTTCATGAGTTAGACATAAAGACTGATATTATAGGCAAATTACAGGAACATAGGATACTTTACCTCTCAGACCTGTGGGGAAGGAAGGACTTTGTGTCCAAAGAAGAAATGGAACTCTTAATTGAACACCAGATAGATAATTTTGATTATATTAAGTTGAAAAGTTTTTGGACAAACAAAACTAATGCAGACAAGATTAGGAGGGAAGCATCAGATTGGGAAATCATCTTTACATTTAAGGGTTCTTATAAAGACCTCATTTCTAAAATATATATAGAATTGACTCACATTTATAAGAATTCAAGCCACTCTTCAATCAATAAATGGTCAAAGGATATGAACACTTTTCAGATGATGAAATTAAAACTATTTCTAGTCATATGAAAAGGTATTTGAAATCACTATTGATCAGAGAAATGCAAATTAAGACAATTCTGAGATATCACTACACACATGTCAGATTGGCTAAGATGACAGGAAAAAAAATGACGAATGTAGGAGGGGATGTGGGAAAACTGGGACACTGATGCATTGTTGGTGGAGCTGTGAACAGATACAGCTATTCTGGAGAGCAATTTGGAACAATGCTCAAAAAGTGATCAAACTGTGCATACCCTTTGACCCAGCAGTGTTTCTATTGGGTCTATATCCCAAAGAGATCTTAAAGGAGGGAAAGGGACCCACATGTGCAAAAATGTTTGTGGCAGCCCTTTTTGTAGTGGCAAGAAACTGAAAACTGAATGGATGCCCATCAATTGGAGAATGGCTGAATAAATTATGGTATATGAATGTTATGGAATATTACTGTTGTGTAAGAAACTACCAACAAGATGATTTCAGAGAGGCCTGGAGAAACCTTCATGAACTGATGCAAAGTGAAATGAACAAAACCAGGATATCATTATACACAGTAACAAGACTATACAATTATCACTTCTAATGGACATGGTTCTATTCAACAATGAGATGTTTCAAACCAGTTCCAATTGTTCAGTGATGAAGAAAGTCATATACACCCAGAGAGAGGCCTGTCGGATCTGAATGTGGACCACAACATAGTTTAAAAAAATAATGTGCACAGTGAACAAAAAAGTCACATAAAACAAAAAAAGAATGAAAAGTTTCAGAACTCTGAACAATATAATGACTAAATATTAATCCAAAGGACTGATGGTGAAATATATTTCCTTCTTGGTGTTGAAGTAGTGGACTATATGTCAATAATGAAATTTACATTTTCAGAACATGGTCAATATATTGTGTATCTTTGCTTCACTACACCATTCTTTGTTAGAAGAGTGCTTTTTATTGTGGGACTTGGAGAGAAAGTGTTCATTGAGATGTGACATGTTTTAAAGATCACTAAAATATTTTCTGTTTTAAAGCAAGATACATGCTTTGTAAAACATTTTGAAAAGCCCTATCACATAGCCCTGTACATAATAGGATCTCAGATATTTGGGAACTAACACCTCTTACTTTCTGGTGTTCATATTAGAGTGAAAAAAAATTGTCAAGATGACCAGCTATTATGATGATACATAATGCTGGAATGCAGTGAAATAGATTTTTTTTTATTGTTGTTCTATCTCTGACATCCTTGGATAGTGGGCAAAGAGCAGTTTCTCTCTCTCAATTTCTGAATGTCTGCCTAGGCTATATGTAGCAATTTGGTAATGGCATCACTATTGGAAAGAAAGATATGAATCTTTAAGAAAAACTTGATTTTCTCTCAATTCAGTTCTACTATGAAGTTACAGAGAGTTTAAACAGATTGAAACAAGTTGATATTCTAAGATCCCTTTCAATATTAGTATTACATAAGCTCATTGAGAGAAGGGTTTTGTCTTTGTTTCAGAGGCATCCAGCACTAGATAGATAGTGTATGCTTAATAAGTGCTTAATATTAAGTGATTGATTTGCTAAGTTTTGTGTTAGGTGATAGGAAGGATAATAGCTAAATTTATGAAGTACAATAAAATTTGCAAAGAAAACAACAACCCTTTTAGGTAGATGCTGTTGATTCCTCTATTTTTACAAATCAGGAAACTGAGGCTGAGAGTATAAATAAATTGTGTGTGATTACATATTAAATTCTGAGGGAAAACTTGAACTAAAATTTTCATGGTTGTGAATTGGGCACTCTTACAACTCTTATGCAACAAAAACCTAATAAGGTTTACTCTTAATGAACTTATGTTCTCACAGAATTGAGAATCTAAAGCAGTTTTATGTCACATTTTATCAGGTAGGAGGGTGATATACACTTTAGGCTACACTTTAGGATAATCACTCTGATGGCTAGAAGGAAGACAGCATACAGACATTCATCTAGTTCCATAGCCTATTTTACGAAGGTGGAAACTCAATTTCAGAACAGAAAAAAGTGACTTACTCAAAGTCACACAGCATGTTAATAGCAAAGATAGGGTTAGAATTTTAGGCTTTCATGAATCCTATGGGAGAGCTTTGTTACTCCACAGAGCATTTCACTTTAATTTATTTCCTAAGTCATATACAAACTGGAACCATCTGCTCATTAATTTCCAGGTGTATTATAGCATTGAAAAGAAAGAGAAGCCTCAAGCAAAGCACTCAGTTCATTTCTGACTTGCTCAAAACAGCAATGACTAAAATCTCCAAGGGATATCTAAAAGCACATGTTTCTTTGATCTAAATTATTTTTTGTAAATATGTTTCAAATAAAATAAATGGCAAGTGTCAAGTGATACATGCACTGATATAAATATATTTTATTATAAATCTATTCAAAACAATTAACAATTTTGTCAAGAGTTTACCAGTTTCTGAAACCAAGAATTGTAAACCTTTTCCAGAATAGGTGGGAAAAAATCTCAAAACAAAATACAAAACAAAAATAAATTATAAATTTGTCTCTGGAGCCTAGGGAATCTCTTCCATCCTAAAATGTTGTGACTTTATACAGGAAAACACACACACACACACATATCTCTTGTTTACTTGTTCCCATATGTCTGACAATACACCATATGTTATAAAAGTCTCCTAATAAAAGGATAGAGAGAAAAATTCTTTGCTTTTTTCACTTGGAAAAAGCTATCAAGTGACAAACAAAACCACAATGTTCTATTTCTGTATGTTTCCTGGTAAAATACCAATAGGTCCTGCACTTGAAGTACTGACTCACAAAAAATAATGTTGGTTCTAGTACATGTCAGAGGGAAACTACTTAACTACAATATGTCTTGTATTAATTAAATATGAATCTTGAAGTACAACAGACCTTTAGCTCCAATATTTTTCTCCAAAATGGAAATCAGTATAAAGTCACCAATCTATTCATGTGTTCAGTGCTGATATAGGCTAATGTAGGAAAAAGTATTTACTTAGTCCTCTATTGGATGCTATAGACTAGAAGGTATAATTATTGATTTCCATTTTCTCCTTCAGACTAGCTCAAATATATTCATGGAGCATTAAAAAAATCATCATATACCAACCCAGAAACAGTCTTAACAGATCAGACTAGTTCAATTCTTCAGTAAATGTATGAGCTCACCATTAGGGATAAATGACTCTGAAGATACAAAATGTAACATCATAAAATCAGTTTAAATGTTCCCAAATAAGAAGTATCATTAAAAAGATTTCTTTGAAAGCGTAACCTGCAGAAAAGTCTGAGACAGGATAGTCAAAATAGTATTGGATTTACTGTGAGAAGACATGGATTCTAAACCTGACTGAGTTATCAAAGCTAGGTAGTCTTGAGGAGTCATTTTTATCTGGAAATAATTTTCCTTTTCTGTAAAATGAGGGTGTTAGACTAAGATTATTTTTAGATTTGTTTTTCAGCTATATGTTACATAACATTTTTCAAAGGAATTTCTAGTTTACTTCAATATTTATCTTAAGTACTTCCCTTTATAGAGGGTATTTCTTAATCTTCCTGCCTCTGCCTGTCACCCTTGCATTTTTGATGCTAAAATTAGTTTACATTTATGAGAATGTGTACATGGAAGGAAGGAAGGAAGAAAAGAAGGAAATAAAGAAGGGAAAAAGGAAGGAAAAAAGAAGGAAAGCAAGAAAGAAAACAAGAAAGCAAGCAAATAAGAAAGAAAGTGAAAGAGAGAAAGAGGAGGAAATAAAGGAAAAGAAGGAAAGGAAGGAAAGAAGGAAGAAAGAAAGAAAGAAAAAAGGAAAGAAGGAAAGGAAGGAAGGAAGGAAGGAAGGAAAGAGGGAAAGAGGAAGCTTTGAGGTGATCCAAGCCAATCCTTTTATTTTACAGATGAGAAAATAAAGATCCAGAGAAGTGAATTGCCAATAAATCTACAATCAAGTTGATAGTATAATTTTCAACCGTTTGAGCCATTTTCCTTTCTAGATTTTAAACTTTTCCAGTATTCCAATCACATGTATTCTTTCTTTGTATTCCCTACAGTGCTTAGTGCAAATGTATAAATGCATTGGGAGCATAATATTTTGGAATGATCAAATTATACTATATTAATTTGTGATATAAAATAAGTTACATTATTCTATCCCTTTGTAATTTACAACCTGTTAAATTGATAGGCCAAGAATTATCCCTCCCCTTCTACAGATGAAACAATTAAGTCTCAGACTTATTTAATATTTACTAACAGTATAGTCATGAAATGAACTTGGGTTTTGTGGTTCCAGTATATTTCCAATATACCAAGCTAACCCTCCTAAAAGGCATAGAAAAGAAAGGAGTTGGCTAGTTTACATTAGTGAGGAGAGAGGCAAATTCTCAAATGTCTCCTTCTAAAGATTGCCCTTATCCAAGTCTATTATCTATAAATTAGAGAATAAGATTAAATAATAATCACATTTGATACATTAATATAACTATTAGCAACCTAATGATAATTGCCTCAGAATTATAAATCACCATTTGTTTCAGTAAACTGTAGACAAATCCAACAAATATAACATTTTACTGCCATGATGATTCTTACAAATTATATAATTTTTATCCTTAAGTATACCCAAAATGCCTATAGACACAAAAGCATACTATTGTACTATTGTTCAAATACTGTATTTATGAGTGATGCTCAACCAGAACTAATTGTATGATAATTACAATTTTTTATTCTTTCAGATGCTAACCTGCATTGCCAGAGGGATTTTCCTCATCCAGAATTTCCCTATACCAATGAAATTAAAGGTCTAAAAATTTCTCCACCTTCTTATTTACATGCCCAATTATTTTACTAGACTCTGACCTTCATAAAGACAAACACAGTGTCTTATGTCAATTTTGTAACTTTCCCAAATCTTATCAAAGTGTTACAAACGCCATATGAGCAAAATCCTTATCAAACTAATTTTTGTGATGTCTGAATTTTAAATAGAAGATTTTTGCAATAACCACACAGTGTAGGACATGAAGCTCTTAAGATATCTGTGACGTGAGATGAAGAAAATGATCTCCCAGAGACTCAACTGCATCAAGAGGTGGCTAAAGGCAGCCAAGTCCCCAAATAGCAGCCACCCTTCCCTGAGGTAGAGCTTACTATGGGGCATTTTGAAGCAGTTGAGAGACACAGTATAGAATTAGGAATAAATAAGATCTGAGTTTGAGTCCTGCCTTTAACATTTAATAGTTAAGGAACTTATATAATCTTTATCTGACTCAGTTTCCTCATTTGGAAAAAATTATATAATAATAGCATATAAACCAGAATTATTGTGAGGATCATAAGACATTAGATATGCAAAATATTTTAAAGCATCGCATAAAAGTTAACTTGTAACTTTTATATTATATATTATATATTTATATATTACATATAATATATAAAATTATGTTACATTATATGCAATATAATTATAATTAATGATAATTATGACTTATTCCCTTGTCATCATATGTGGAGGTATTCTCATCAACTGCTACTTTGCCTGGACTTCTTATAGTTAATAAACCCCAACTACCTTATTCTCTGAATTCAGTGACAATGGATGCATGATTGTCTAAAATTAAACCACTCAACTAACCACCATTTCATCCCCATCCTCATCCCCACTTCAATTGTGACTTCAATATCCCATTTTGGTTCTTTCCACCATTTATTGAGTGTTTTCTGAAATTCCTTTTTGCAAGTACCCTGTTTCTTCTTTCTTGTCCCTTCTATTTTCAGAGATCTGCACATCCTTCCCTTATTACTCCACATCTCATTCTTTTGTTGTACTTTTGATTATATCTCTATCTCCTTCCAACCCATATGCTGATTCCAGAATGTATATCAGAATATTTCTTGCTTCCCATTTCCACTTCCATATTCACCTTTTGCCTCCTTCACTAAATAAATTTCCCCATTTTATAGATATGTTCTTTCTTTCTTTCTTTTTTTTTTTTTTTTTTTTTTTTGCTGAGACAATTGGGGTTAAGTGACTTGCCCAGGGTCACACTGCTAGGAAGTGTTAAGTATCTGAGGCTAGATTTGAACTCAGGTCCTATTGACTTCAGAGCTCTCTTCACTGTGCCATCTAGCTGCTTCTGCTCTTTCAAAATGTATCAAGCAATCCAGATCAAGCTCAGATCACTCTCCTCTTCTCAATTATTGCCAACTCACAGTCTTCTCCACCCTACCTCTTGCCATTACAGTAAGAGAATTCAACATAGTTTCCCTCAAATTAACCGAATCCCAAGGTCTTCAATAAGAATTCAACATAGTTTCCCTTAAACTAATCGAATCCCAAGGTCTTCAATAGACTTAGCTCCTATGACATAACTTCCATTCCACATCAGCTGCACACAAGGATCGTTGTACTTTTCAGCTTGTTTTTACATATATGTGTGTATGTGTGTGTATGTATGTGTGTGTATACATATAAAACACTTCCATGATTAAAAACTTCAAAAATTATTTATCTAATCATAACCTCATATTTTCATATATTTCTCTTATAATAAATATTATATATATATATATTAGTATTTTAAAGAAATTTTTAGACCTTTGATGTCATTGGTATAGGGAAATTCTGGATGAGGAAAATCCCTTTGGCAATGCAGGTCAGTACTTGACATTAAATATTATATATTTCTCTTTGTTCTCATCCTGACTTCCACTTCTTCCACTTATCAGTACTTTCCCAGATCATTAAACTGTATTTTGACCATACTTTTCTTCCTTCCCCATCTTCATTTAAAAAAAAAAAAAACATGCAAGGTGAAAATCTACTCTTGAATCCTTTGTGCCTTTTTCTATTTCCATTCATGCCTTGCCAAAACTTACCCATGAATTACTTTTTCTATTGATCTCCTTTGCTTCTGCTCATGCTTAAATAACTGAAAAAAGCTTAAGTCATACAATTGAGAAGACTTAGTGTACTACAATTTTATGTCACGTAATCTCAGGTCCTTTTACTTGTTCATAGTATATTCTCCATTAAATGCACACTCCACTGAAGGCTTTGTAAATTACCCATGTCATTTCCTTTTTTTCTTCTTAAGTCCACCACACAAACCCCTCCACTAACTCATTGGAGGACCTCATTTCATATTTAACTGAGAAAATTGAGGCCCCATTCTTTCTTCCTTTAAGGATGATGTGGCCTATTCTTGCCTTGGCCAATACCTCTACATGAACTACTGACACTATTATGTAGTATTTCTTTAGCAGATAACCTTTTACAATCATCTCCCTCCCCTGTAATCTTCAACCTTATCCTACCTATTTGATTTTTCAAACTACCTACAAGCAGGGCCCTGTCTCTTCACCCTTAAAAATTTTCACCATACCTTCCCATGTTCTTAAACTATCATTCTTTATTTTTTCTTTTTTCAGCCAAACCTAGAAAAGGATCCTGTAACTTGAACCTTTGCTTCCTTTTTCTTCACTTCTCAAAAGAAACCCAAGAAACTGTATTCTGCCTTCATTATTCAATTGAAATAGTTCTTCAAAATTACCAATGATCTCTCAAATGATAAATCTCGTGGCTTTTTCTCAATTTTTATTCTTGGTTTTGTCTTATTGAAGCATTTAATACTTTTAGACATTCTCTACTCATTGATACTTCTGAATTTTTGTGACCTATATTTCTCTTCTTGCTCATCAAACTGAGTGTCATTTCTTTGTCTTATTTGCTTACTCATCTTCCATTTCATCCAACATACTCCCACTGGAGGTATACCCCAGACTTATGTCTTAAATCCTGTTCTGTTCTGTCTTTAAGCTTTCTAAAATGGTGACCACATAAATTTTTTGTGGACTTAATTCTCATCTCTCTATGTAAATGACCTACAAATCTATCTATCTACCTATATATCTATCTATTTATCTATTTATCTATTCATCCATTTTTCTCCTTAGTGACTTTTCTGAGCTATAATTGTGCATTCTCAAATGTATGTCAGATATTTTAAACTTTATGTTCAGCAAGTGTCTCAATGTTAATATGTCCAAAATTGAACTTATTATTTTTTCCTCTCAAACTCTTCTACACTCTTTTGGAATTCTGCTTCTCTTCTTTAACTAGTTTTGCAACCTTCAGAAAATCTTTGACTTTACTCTTTCTCATTTCATATATTAAATCACTAGACAAATTTTGTATTTTTCACTTTCCTCACATATCACTACTTTATTTTAGGCCCTTAGTGATTTTTTTTTCCTTAACTACTGTAATAGCACTCTAATTAGTTGTTTTGCATTGCCCCTCTCTTGTCTCAACCACCCTCTACACAGCTGTGAAAGTGATTTTTATAAAGAAAAGATTTAACCATTTTACTCCTTACTCAAAAAACTCTAGGATATCATCATTAGGAGCAAATATAAGTTCTTCTTTTTAGTTTTTAAGGTCCTTCCAGGCCCAGCTCCAACCTACCTTTCATGTCTTAATACTGCCTGTTACATTCTTTAGTAAAGTCAAACTGGTCTTCTTGATACTCCTCACATAAAATGCTCCATTTCCTATCTTTGAAGCTTCGCAAAGACTATCTCTTCATATTCCCTTTGTTATCCCCAAAATAACGTAAACTTTAAAGACCTTGAAAAGATTATTTCATTTTTCTTTTCTTTTCTCCATAGTAATTATATATATATATATATATGTTTAGTTTATGGAATAAAACAAGCATTTCCATAATAATATAATAATAATAAAAATTGGCATTCTTTTAAAATATATAATACAGTTGTCATGTGATTTTTTTTTTGCTGTTGCTGTTTGTTTTGCTGAGGCAATTGGGGTTAAGTGACTTGCCCAGGATCAAGCAGCTAGGAAGTATTAAGGGTCTGAAACCAAATTTGAATTCAGGCCCTCCTGATTTTAGGGCTGGTGCTTTATTCACTGTGCCACCTAGCTACCCTGTATTTTTTTTTCTTTTTTCTTCCCTTTTATTTTAATTAAATATTTATTTTATTATTAACAATAATAATATAGCTAGAATTTTTATATAGTTCTTTGAGGTTTGAAAAGCTCTTTTTATATATTATCTCACTTTGATTTTTGTTTGTATCTTCTAGCACGTATTAGATGTTTAATAAAGTCTTGCTGGTTCATTGAGAAGGTCCATGCCATTTTGGGGGAGTTGTAAGTATTAGAAAATGTTTCATCATCTCAAGTTTAGATATGCCTCCTTTCAACTTCTATTTATTGCTTTTTAATTCTTCTCTCTTGGAGTCAACTACAAGTCTACTTTCACCTCCACATTACAACTATTCAAATGCCCCAATACATTGATCCTGTACTAGAATTTCTCCATTCATTATTTTCTTTCCTCAGGGCCTTTTCTCTCCTTGTCCAAAGTCTCATAGAATATTAGAATGATGTGACTTTCAGAATGTAGTACACCTCAGTTTTACAGATGTGGAAACTGGGGGCAGCTAGATACAGTGGATAGAGGATCAGCCCTGCAGTCAGTAAACTCTGAATTCAAATTCAGCCTCAGACCCTAATACTTTTTGTCTGTGTAACCTTAGGCAAGTCACTTAATCCCAATTGCCCCTCAAGGACAAAACCAACAAAAAACAAACAGCTGTGGAAACTGAGAGGCAGAAAATAAAAGAACACTGTCCCTATCCACTTTCCTAAATAATTATTAACGATGGTCAGATTTTAAGGCACTATTTTCCCTCTAGATCCAAAATAGCTAGATAGTTCATTTCAATATAAGCTGTTAAAATACACTGGGACTCTAGATCTAGAAAGACTATCCCAGAGGCGATCTAGTTCAACCCCCTCATTTTAGAAATGAGATAACTGAAAGTCAGAGAGATTAAGTGATTTGCCCCAAATCACCCAGGCAGTGTCTAAGATAGAATTTAAATCTAGGTCCTCTGACTCATAGGCTCAATATTCTTTGTGCTCTACCACACAGCTTTTCCACCCAGTCTTTATTTGTTCCCATTAATGCTTCTTCAGAGGAGGAAGCGCTTTGAGTCGGCCTTTGCATTGATGAAAAACCCTTTTCTATAGGTTCAGTTCATTTGGTGAATCCCTGATATTCAAGTAAACACTAAAAAACAAACAGTTCACAGGCAGCATCATTGTTAGCACAAACTGTGCAGCATTTGTTCACCCCTGGGATCTTCAGAGGACTCCAAACAATTAGTAAGAACCATAGCAGCCATGGACTCACGCTGCCTGCCCAATACAGTAAATGAGTTTTGGCTTCCAAAAACAGGGGACAAGAAAGTCAGGTCTTAGGAGAATCTCCACAGTAGCAACAACAAAAGCTACACGGAATTGTGTTCGCAGTGGGCATTTATAAACCAAAAAATTGCCTAAAATACATTAAAGGATTAATTCTCATAATATTACTAAGGGTGGCTCTAGTGGTGTTTTTATTCCCATTTTACAGATGAGAAAACTAAGACTCAGGAAACTTTAAGATATCACTGGCCCTTGGAGATAAACCCAGACTACTCCTGAATTGGAGTCAACCCCCTTTTCATTTTACTCCATTGGATGGATCTGGGAACAAATGGACCAGAAACACACAGCAGTTTAGCAAATAAGAAAGCAGCCTAGGACTCTACATTTAAGCTCACTCATTTGTTGGCAGTTTTCAAAAACAAGCCCAAAGATTCTCCCTTCATTTAGTGGCCTCAAAGCAGGTCTGCTTTTGAAGTTGGGGCTACCACACGAGTCTCACAGAAGGCTGTTGATCTCCTGTGGCCTCATTAGCTGCTCTCTGACAAGGTAAGTAGAAGAACAGTGTCCCAGATTCCCACACACCAACTCTGACATTTATAAAGCACTTTTGGTTCTGACAAGATCAAAAACTCAGCATTCTTTCAAATCTCATACTAACTCCCAAGCATCCCCAAATCTAGCTGTGAAAACTGAAAATGATAAAGCACTTATTAGATTAAAAAAAAAAAAAAAACTTGGGAATTACGGGTTCCCTTCCCTTCTCAGTGGAAGACACTCATTTGATGTCTGCAATATATTCAAATGCTAATCACATTACCTTTTAGACTGGACTCATTTGTGAAGGCCATGGTCCTTTCTATTAGCTTAATTTCTGGAAACTATCTCAGCAGACCGTGTGAGTTCCCTGCTAAATAGTGGGCGCCTTCCCAAAGACTCCTGGGGCTCTGCCAGAATGTCATCCTAGACATTTTGGCACTGTATACTGGAGCAGCTCTTCCTTCTAGAGAAGGAACAAAGGTATGTCACTGTGTTTCCTGAGAGCAAATTGTTCTAGATTGCAATTTACCAAAATAAATAAATAAATAAATAAATAAATAAAATAAAAGATAGGAAAAATAATTCATTTTTAAGCTTCCTCATATGGAACAAAAAACACAATATTTTAAAACTGGAGAAAAACTTACAGGAAATCTGTTCCTTTTAACAGAAGCTGACCTTTATGACATATATGATCTTGAGCAAATCATTTAACATCCTGGGTCTCAGTTTCGTTATCTGTAAAATGAGGCAGTTGCAATACCTTCTATGATGACCCCAGGTAGAAATCCATGGTCCTATGATCCTGTGTCACCCAAGCCCAGAAGAGGAAAAGGTAGAGATAGCTATTAGCAGACATTAGCCTGGGATTGATATGTGTATTTGGCAGATACTTTCATGAGGCAAAAAGAGCATCATCAGATGGTCTGAACTCTTGTAACTCAGTGTGACCCTGGACAAGTCATTTAATTTCCCTGTAAAATGAATGGGGTTAGGCTAGGTAATATTTCAGGTGCCTATGAGCTCTCATTGCCCATGATTCTTTTAAGAGATATTTTACAATCTGGACCCAATCTACCTTTCCAATTTTAAAATAAAACAAACAAAAACAAATAAAAAGCAACAGGTAGAGGAGTTGGCTATTTCAACAGCATCTTATTTTTGCCCAAATTATGAAAAAAATTTTCTTTGGTTGAGAGATCACAGTTACAGATAAAGATGAAAAAATAACATTTTAGACATAATTATTGCATTGTAATGTTTTGCTTAGAATGTACCCTTAGATTTCACTTAGTTTTAGTGACATAGCCCCTGTGGCACAAAAATGAGGCAACCTTCTGAAGACCAAACACAATTTTACTTTATGCAATATAATGTGAGGCATGTAAAGATGTTCCTTTTAATAGTATCTTTTTTCTGGACAAAAATATTGTTACATATAGAGTTTGTTTTCCTCATAATATCTATTAAAAGCAGGTCAACATTTCTGAAACACCATAAGGAAGAAAAAGGAAAGTCCTTTTGGTATACACATTTAGAGAAATTAATTGCAAATTAAATCCTACTTGCCCACTGCTCCTACTGTCATATATATGGGAATAATATATATAGTATTTACTGACTGCCTTATCTTTAAAGTCAGTCATAAAAGCATATTAGTCATATAAAAGTATGAAAATTACATTTTTATTTAAAATCACAGAAAGTATCTAGCATATAGTTCAATAAATACTTTGAATGATTAAATGAGTCAATGAATTTCTAAGGCAGAATTTCATAGCCTTTATAATTAGAGGGTAATGTAGCTGGCTTTCTAGTCTCAATGCCCATGGAGGCTAACCCAGGTTTGTACAGGAATTCTCTCTTCAATCTGTGCAACAACTAATAAACTGATCTTTGCTTAAAGACTTCCAATTAAGGGAAGCCAAGTATCTACTAAGGCAAACTATTCTGTTTTTAAATGGGCCTGATTGTTTTTATATAAATTGTTTATTGATATTTTATTTTTATAGCATCTAAATTTCCTCTTGTGAATAGATATAATTGTTAGGAAATTTGTTTCTATATACTCCTAAAATTGTCTCTTGTTAATGTTTAACCATTATTTCCTAGTTCTGCCATCTGGGTCTAGATTGGGAAAATCCAAAAATTCTTTTGAATGACAATCTTTTAGTACTTCAAGACAACTATCTCACCCCTCCCAGATCTGCATTTCTCCAAAATCATTTTTGAGCTTTGTTTGACTTTCTTTGACCCTTTCTGGGGTTTTCTTGGCAAAGCTACTAAAGTAGCTTTGCCATTTCCTTTTCCAGCTCATTTTACACATAAGGAAAGTGAGGCAAATATAATTAAGTGACTTGCCTAGGATGTTAAAGTTAGTAAGCATCTGAGGCTGGATTTGAACTCTGGAAGTTTGATCTTCTTGATTTCAAGCTCAGTGCTGTATTGATAATACAGTACCTTCTAGCCACTCTTCTGAAGCAATTCTCTAAAAGAATTAGAATATAGTTAGAATATAGCATAATTTTTACCTCCTTATTCTCAGAAACAATTCTTCTCTTAATGTAGGTCAGAATGGCATTAGTTTGTTTTTGTTTGTTTTTATTTTGCTCCTATATCACTCTCTGTTCTCATATTGAGCTTGAAGTTCAATAAACACCTCACATCTTTTAATCAGACCATCTGTTTCATCTAACTACATCTCACCATCTTTTGAAGTCCAATTTTAAAGTCAATTGTAAATTTTCATACCTATCCCTATTGAATTTCATCTTATCAATCAGCCCAACAATCTAGTCCCTTAAGACCTTTTTATAACCTGATTTTCTATATAACCAATTTTGTTATCTGAATATTTGATAAGGTGACAGCTATAATTTTACCAAAGCCATAAAGGTGTAATGCAACTTAGGACCAAGATCAGTTTCCTGGGGAATTCCAGTGGAGATCTCCTTCCAAAGGTGACATTTAACACTACCAATATTAATGACCACTCTTGGAGATCAGCCATTCAAAATCTTCTAATTTTAATTATACTATTATCAAGATCAGGGTATTTTTTAAACAAAGAAATACACTAAGACATGGAGAGGTTAAGGAACATGTTCCATGTCACACATAGCAACAGAGCTGGGATTGAAACCTAGATAGTTTTACCCTTCCCAAAATACATGGTGTAGCTAATATTTAACAGATTTCAGTGGGATGAAAAACAGAACAAAAATATTAGAATCTTGTTCTTTGAGCGCTCTATCTCACAAAGGTGACCTGTGCTGAAATGCTTCTCTGTCTCTTTAGCAGCAATGCTAGGACCGTAAAGCTTTGGGCAAGGCTGGTTGTTAAGAGGGATGCACTTTACTGTGTGACAACTATGGAACAGCCAACTCTAACTTTGGAGAGTTGCTTCAGAAGAGGGCCTGAGGATGGTGTATTTCACACACTCACACACACATATGCTCTGAGCGAGTGTGTATTATAATAAAGACTATGTCTCTCTATCTCACTCAGGCTGGAAGTGAAGTGCTCACTGGTCTGTTCCCTTAGTTGATCAACATAGAAACTTTAACCTGCCCCTCAACCCCCATGTCTTGCCTGAACCGTATTGCTCCTCCTTAAGCAAACTGTTGACTTCCACCTCCAGAGGGCTCATCATATCAGTATTGAGTTTATTTGGAAAATCCCAAATTCATGTAATTTAAGAACCTCAACCTCCTCAGCATTAGACACAATAAGAATGTGCTACCAAATCAGCTCCTAATAATTCTTACAGGCCATCTTGCATTATAAATTGACCTATACCAGTGGAAGGAGTAGCCATACCTTGAAACCACACAAATTCTAACATAATACAAAGGTTTATGTATGCAGGAGATAGGGAGAAGGGGGAAAGGGAGGGAGGAGAACAGGGGAAGGAAGAGAGGTTAGAGGATAAGAGATTTAGAACTGAAAAGAATCTTGGATGCCATCTAGCCCCAACTCTTTCAATCCACAGATGAGGAAATTGAAGTACATAGCTAGCAAGTAAGTTATCTAAGGTGACACACAGAGTAAGTAGCTGGGATGCTTTAAAATCAATTAAAACATTTTAAAGTGCTTACTATATGCTAGGAATAAATAAAAGAATTAAAATTATAAAGAGATGTTCTATTCATATATATATACATATATATATATCGTTAACATTTTTAAAGAAAAAAAATCATATAAATTTTCACTTTAATCTAAAAGAAATAATTTCACATTAGGAGCAATATTTAAAAAAAAAACTCTTAAGTATAATTTAAGTACCATTCTATGATACTTGTGTTGGAAGTGCTGCTTAAGCATTTTTTAAATTCTATTTAAAAGTTGATTATTACTCTGTCACCTTTGGCATATCCTATCACTCTTTAAAGGTTCCCAACTTCTATCTGTTCCTTCTTGTTACTTTCAACAATTAAATGGAAATGTATAGATTTCTTTTAATGTCTCCCCATTACGCTGAATGCAAGTGTGTTTTTCCCCTCCACAAAGGTTTCTGTGACTCTCTAACTTGTGTGTTTCTTTGCTGCAAGGTACTATATCAAGACTGGAAGAGGAAAAAGTGATTTCCTCAGTGATGGACTAAGTTTAGAGAATGTAGAAATATGTTTAAAGAAAGAACTAGTGGGAATGAGAGAGGAAAACCCATATACATATGTAAATAGTCTTTAAAAAAAATCTAAACTATTCATTTCCTTGTTTAAGAGATCTCCCAATTTGGAACAGGGCAGTTCAGTGTCACAGTGGAAGGATAAAGTGCTGGGCCTAGAGTCAAGAAGACTCGTTTTCCTATTTGAATCTGACTACATATACTTACTGGCTATATAACTCTGGGAAAGTCCCTTAACCAGGTTTGCCTCAATGTTTTTATCTATAAAGAAATGAGCAGAAGAAAATGTCGAACCATTCCAGTATCTTTGCCAAATGTGGTCACAAAAAGTCAGACACAACTGAAATGACTAAATAGCAATTAAAAAGTTTAGAAAATCTTCTGTTGATGCAGTGTTGCTTGAGGAATGAAGAAGTAAAGACACATAGCTAGAATATATTAGAGTCAAGACTTGAACCCAATTTTTCTTGACTGTAAGTCCATGCTTTCTCTCTCACATGCTAAATAAAAATAAATTAGCTTTGTAGGACAGAAAACACAACTATCAGAAGCACAGTTTTAAGACTTGGGTTTTGGAATTTATTGAACAATGTGGCATTTCATCCTTCTGGATAGGCTTTAATTATTTTCTACCCCTTTCCCCTCCCCTTCCTTATTAATCTCTTTAATTTTTTTTGGCCTTCTTTCAACCCAGTATGGTTATAAAAGCCAAGCTGTTCACGGAAACATAAAATTAAAAACAATTCAATAAATAATTAATGAAGATTTAATATGTGTGAAAAGTAAGTCAAAATCTTACTTTGTGTTACTTCACAATAAAACAGATGAAAAACAAAAACAAAAATAAATCTTTCTCACCTCCTGAGGGGGAAAATGACTTAAAATTTTAAAAAAATATATATTAAAAAAAGAAAAAAAATTCTCATGCTAAATATTGAAAGGCAACCTGTCATAGTACTTGAAGACATGAATTCAAATATTCCCTCAGGCACTTAATACTCTAAGTAAAGCACTAGTTCTCTCATTCTCAGTTTTTCATCTATAAGATAGGGATTATAATATTTATAACATTTACCTTACAGGACTAGTGTAAACATAAAATGATCTAGTGTTCATAAAGAGATTATGAACCATAAATGATAGAAATGTTAGTTATCATTATTATGCATTAAAATAAGTATCTCATCATCTATTTGAGAGGTATTAAAGCACCTGTGGTAAGACATAGTACCATTTAGTTTTGAGGGAATAAGATGTACTTTTAAAGTTTCTTTGAAAATCTT
The DNA here is from genome assembly GCA_023553655.1 of Myrmecobius fasciatus. NCBI lineage: Eukaryota > Metazoa > Chordata > Mammalia > Dasyuromorphia > Myrmecobiidae > Myrmecobius > Myrmecobius fasciatus. Next base: position 113,282 of record JAJPUD010004978.1, on the reverse strand, counting down.
GCAAATGAAATCACACAATTTTTAATAACCCTAGCTCTCAAGTCTAAAATTCAAGTATTGTTTTATAGAGTGAAAAACACAAATTGTACTGTGAATAGAGCAATAGCTTAGAATCTGGAAACCTGAGTTCTAAACATGACTCAAGCATTTAACTATATGTGTGACTTTGGGCAAGTCTTGTAACTTCTTGTCTACTTCACTTTGTCTTAAATCACTAAATAGGATTGCCTATTTATTCCCACCTTAAATAAGGTGGGAAAGATATTAACTTAAAAAGGCCTAAGTCTCAACTCTGAGGTACCACTTCATACCTCTCAGGTTAACTAAGATGACAGGAAAAGATAGTGATAAATATTGGAGAGGATGTGAAGCCCAGGTCTCTAACTGCATCTGGGGTCATCTACAGCCATCTTAAAATCTGTCTTGCCACTGGACTCAGATGATCCTAGAGGAGAGAATAAGGCTGATGACTTTGTACAGAACTACATCATTTAAATCCAATTCACTTGCAAGTCAAGATATCAATTTCTGATGTCACTAGTCCTCTTTGAGAAAGAAGGACAAATAGCAATAACAATTCTCATTGGTAAAATTGAGATAATGATGTCATCTAAATCTCAGGGTTCATGTGAGGATGAAATGAGATAATATTTGTAAAGTGGTTTGTAAATCTTAAAGCACTATAGAAATGAGTGCTTTTTCTTCTTCCTTCTTTATCTTCATCTTCACCATCTTTGTCATCTTCACTGCCATCTTCTTTCTTCTTCATTTTTGTTGTCTGTCATCTTTATTGTCTTCATCTTCTCCTCCTTTTTCTTCATCATCATTGCCCCCTCCTTCTCCTCCTAATTCTTCTCCTCCTCATAGGAACCATAGATGAATAACACCAATAGTAAACTTTCTTTTCCTGGGAGGTGAAAATATATTGGTAGAAAAAACATGGCACTGAGTCAGTCAAGTATTTATTAAGCTTTTGCTGGGTGTCTGGCACTTTGCTAAGTACTAGGAATACAAAGAGAGACAAAAACAATCCCTGCTTTTAAAGAGTTCATATTTTAAAGGGGAAAGAAGGAATATAAATAATTAGGTAGATACAAGATAAATACAGATTAGATAGAAGGCAATCAGGTTACTGGAACCAGCACCACCACCACTACAACAACAATAACAAAACCTAGAAAAATAATTGATTAAAACTTTAATTTTTGAAGCATAAAGATGAAGCTTCACAGTGGTAAATATGCCATTCGTGACAAAATGATTTTAAGAAATCTATCTTCTTTCTTTCCATTATTATAATCTACTTCAGTCACTACGAGCAGAAGAGGTTATTTTTATGCCATTCTGTATCTCTTCCACAATAAAAAAAAATGAAAATGCTAGTCCCCCAAGAGTCTTTTACCTCTACTTCCTTTATCCATTCTTTCCCCTTCTGTAATCTGTTCTACATATGGCTACTGTTTTCCTCTTCTTCATCACCAATCTGACTGTGCCATCCTTCTGTTCAAATACTTTCATCAGATTCCACTTAGTTACTGAATAAAATCCAGTCATTTTAACATGGAACCAAAAACATTCCATAATTTGACCCTATTTTACCTACTTTTCTCGCCTTCTCACCGATTGTTCCCTCTCCAACTATTCAGTTCTTTAAAAGCAGGGACCATTTTTGCCTTTGATTCCTTTCTTTGAATCCCCATTGCCTAGCCTAGTGTCTAGCAAAGAGTAAACATTTAATAAATGCTTACTTACTGATTACCTGACATTCAGCCATATTGGACTATTTGATTTTCTCCATTCATATACCTCATTTGCTTGCCTCTGTATAATTGCACATGTCTAGAACCCTACTATTCCCCAAATCTACTAGTATCCTAACATTCTTTAAAGAGGAGCCAAATCACCTAACCACTTCTACTAAGGATCTTCTGTTTCTCTATTTTCCTTTCCCCCCCAATAGAACTAATTTTCTTCTTCATCAGTTCTTGAGAACTTTATATATCATATATTTGTAGTGTATTGTGATTATTTTTTGCCTGTACACTATTATCCTGTTGAAGCATAAATTTCATGAAGGGAGGAACCATCCGTTATTTGTTTCTCTCAGGACTGACCACAGTGCTCTGAATGTACACATTTAATAAATATTGATTGAATTTTATATTTGGTTGACATATTTGTAAGTTTTGCTCATTTTTTCTCACTTATTTTAGTCTTTACATAAACGGTGATTCTCTGGATGAATAAGGAGGAGAAGAGGATATATTTGGAAATTACAGATATATAAAATATATATCAATTTTTTATGATTGTTCATTTGAATTTCAAGAGTACTGGATTTGGAACTAGATGACCTGGGTTCAAATGCTGTCTACGCTCATACTACTTACATAATGTTGAACCAATCATTTCATTTCCTTGGGGCTCAGCCTCCTTATCTGTAAAATAAGAAAGGTGAACTAAATGACCCCAAAGATTCCTCCAGCTCTCATTCTATGAACCTAAAAATGAGCAATAAGGAATATTTAGTCTGCCTTGGTAATTTGTTTCCCATTTTCCAAAATGAAATACCATTGAGTTATTGTGGCAAAAGGGCTTAAGAGTACTTAGGACATATAATGTGTTTTATTATTAATGATTTCCAATCTTCTCTCATATTCTAATGGTATATATTGTCATTGTGTAATTGCAATTGCATCCTAAGTGTCTAAAATATAATCCAATGCATGGTTCTGGCTGAGATTTTTCCCAGTGTAAGTCATTTAAATAGTAGTCTAGCTGGTAATTCCAGAGCAGTAATAAATGAAAAGAATAGGCATTTTCAGAGCCAGTGTAATATACTCTGGTTTCCTCAACATAATTAATTCATTACATATCCAAATATCGTGCTCAAGAGAAAATGACATATATATGTATGTATGCATATAAATGCATATATATATATACGTATATATATATATACCTATTTAAATGGCAAAATTATGTTTTAAAATATTCTATGTAAGGGAACTTTTTTTAAATGTATGAGATTTTCTTGATGGTTAATAGGATGCAATTGCTACAATTAAAATTTCCATACTTACTAGAGTTTTTCGAAAGCAAGCGTCTTACCATTAGGACCAAGATAGAATAATGTGTAATAGTGATGAGGTGAAAAGAGTTATCTCCAAAGCTGTGGCTTTTAGCTCATTTAGGAATGCCCAGTAGGTGATCAAATACAGCCCCAAACCAGATTCCCTTCAAAGTTTCCATTTTGGGAAAGAGAGACAGATGATAGACTCAGACAATCCTTGAGTCAAAAAGTTGACTATTAACAATGCTATTAACTTAGTGCTTTTTCCCACCATCACAATTCTTTGGGGAAGTTTGCTAGGGCACATTATTTTTGTTTATTTTTACAGTTGTCTGCACGAGAGACAGATGGAACTTAACCAGGATATCGTGGACCCCTCTGTCGGCAGCTGATTTCCAGCCAAGAGCCCCTGCAGCTGAGCTGTGAAAGTGATTAGCTGGTATCCACTGAGTGACAAGACCGATTGGTTGCTTCCCACAGAGCTGTGATCCTGATTGACAGCTTCACAATCGTACTTGAGCGCCACCTCTAATTATTTGCCTTTAACAGTGCACCTGGACCAAGTCTAAGAACCAGAAAGAAGAAGCTGTAGGCAGTTTCCTAAGTTTGGTTTCCATTGTTCTCCCTTACTTTAGGAGGAGGAGGAGGAAGAAATCAGCTGGTGTGGTAGGAGGGAGGGAAGAATTCAAACACAAATTGGCTTGACAAAAGCAAAACTTCTGAGCAACTTTGGTTTGCTGATCCCATCAGGAAGAATAAGCTTTTGTTCACAGCTTAATATGGTCCATAATCCTTTCATCCCCAAAGTCTCAGTGACTTAGATTATTTTGGAGCTGTACTAAAGCAAAAATGGCAGGCCTATGAACTATGTCTCACTCTCATATTATCCTGGTTTTATTACATTATTACAGACAAATGAAGCTGTAGAATACAGAGCAAACTAAGAGTCAGGAAGCCTCATTTGCCGTTAACAATGTGACTGTAAGCAAGACACTTAACTTTACTTGATCTCAACTGGCCATATAACATGATTAATTTCATTTTACAAGTAATGAAACTACAGCTCAGAGTAGTCAATCAATCAATTAACAAGCATTTCTTAAATGCCTTTTTATGTACTAGACATTGAGTCGGGTGCTGGGATTCAGACAAAAACAGGAGATAATCCCTGTTTTCAAGGAATTTACATGTTATACAAAATTTATAAGTATATGTGTGTACATATATACAATAAGAGAAAGGGAAAGTGAGAGAGAGAGAGACAGAGACAGAGAAACAGAGAGACAGAGAGAAACAGAGAAACAGTGACAGAGACAGAGACACAGAGACAGAGACAGAGACACAGAGATAGAGAAACATATGACAAAATATTACACAATGTAGGGTAGATAAGAAAGGCTGATATTATTCATTGAGGGGATGAGAAAAAATTTTATGTAGAAGACAACAGGAGCTGAAATTTGAAGAAAGTAAAGGATTCTAAGAAGTAAAGATTAGAAGAGAATACATCTTAGGCACTGAGGACAGCGAATGAAAATTTGAGAAATGGAATGCCATTTGTGAGGGTCAAAGAGAAGATTAGTTACAATATAAATTGTGGGAAAGGGAGTATTGTATGATTGGGGTCAAATTATAAGGAGTTTAAAAAGCCAAACAGAAGAGTTCAAATTATATTGTATGGTCAATGATGCTATTAAAATTTATTGAGTAGGAGAATGACATAGTGAAATATATTTTTGCTTTGTGAAAGACGAATTAGAGTAGAAATAGATTTTAGAAAGGGAGATCAATTAGGAGGTCATGGCAAATCAAATGACAAGGTTATGGTTAAATACTTAATAAAGAGGGCTATGTAATCAAGACTAAAATAGAGAAATAAACACACATTTAAACAAATATATAAATAAAAACTTATTAGAACATAGACTAGAAACAAAATGAATTCAGTCAAAAACATGGTCAAGGACTTCCTTCCGGGGGTGGAGCCATGGTGGCAGAGATCTGACAGGATTCTCTGTAACCTCCTCTAACCTCCCCTCAAACCAACAACATATGAAGCCTCTAGACTGATTCTGAAGTAAAAAAATCCACAATATCTGGAGAACAACACGATTCTAGAAGAAGATACTCTGGAAGAACCTCAAAACAGGTCTGTTTTAATTGGGCAGGGGGTGGCCTACTGAACCCAGACTGCAGTGCAGGGAGACCGGGGCAGGGAGCTGGAGCAGGGAGCTGGAACAGGAGTCGGAACAGGAGTGGGAGCTTTGTGCTTTTCACACACCTGGGAGTCTTCTGCGGGCCTCTTGGAACAATTTGTCCTGATTGTGGGCAGGTGGTTTGGAGGGTCTGCCTTTTGAGGGGGATAGATTGTGAACCACTGAACCCCTGATGAGCATCGGACCTAGCTGCCATTACACAGCACCTTAAAGCAATCAATCAAACAACAGGACTGATAAGCATCAGAAATAATTCAATCAGCTGAGCTGCCCAGCCCCTGACATAATTCAATCAGAGGAACTGCCCAGTTCCTGAAATAACTCAATCAGCAGAACTGCCCCAGGGCAAATTAAAGCAGCTGTCCCACCTTTGCCCTAAACAGACCTCACACCTTAAAAAAAAAATGAATAAAAAACCAAAAAGAGCTCTCACCATAGACAACTTTTATGGAGAGAGGGAAGAACAGACCTCAAATCCTGAGGCCCCTAAAGGTAAAGCAACTCCAGAAAAAGCCCCAAAGAGAGACATAAATTGGTCTCCATGTCACAAGGCATTCTTTGAAGATTGCATAAAAAATCTTAAAAGAGAGTTAGAAGAAACATGGGGAAACGAAATGAGATCACTGCAAAATAAAATAGAAAAAAAGGAAAAAGAATGCAATGAACAAAAAAATGTAATTGGTCAATTGCAAAAGGAACTAAAAACAGTAACTGAAGAAAATAAGACATTAAAAATTAGAATCGAACAATTGGAAATTAATGACTCATCAAGACTTCAAGAATCAGTTGAACAAAAACAAAAAAATGAAAAGTAGAGAAAAACATGAAATATCTCCTAGGAAAAACAACTGACCTGGAAAATAGATCTAGGAGAGACAATCTAAGGATTATAGGGCTTCCTGAAAGCCATGATGAAAAAAAGAACCTGGACACTATATTCCAGGAAATCATAAAAGAAAACTGCCCTGATATTTTACACCCAGAAGGCAAAATACTCCTTGAAACAATCCACCGATCACCTCCTGAAAGAAACCCAAAAATTAAGTCCCCCAGAAATATCGTGGCTAAATTCCAGAACTATCATACCAAGGAAAAGATATTACAAGAAGCTAGAAAGAAACAATTTAAATATCGGGGAGCTACAATTAGGATCACAGGACCTAGCAGCTTCTACTTTGAAGGATCGAAGGGCCTGGAATCAGATATTCCGAAGGGCAAAGGAACTTGGATTACAGCCAAGAATAAGTTACCCAGCTAGAATGAGCATTATCTTCCAGGGAAGAAGATGGTCATTCAATGATATAGGAGAATTTCACCTATTTCTACTGAAAAGACCAGAACTGAACAAAAAATTTGATCTACAAACACAGAACACAAGAGAAACATAAAAAGGTAACAAGAAAAAATAATTCTTGAGAACTATATTTATGTTATAGATACTTATACTTATAGAATGAGGGTTGATTTTATGAATCGATTATTACATTATGATTATATGATTACTGTGATTTTATGATTATTATCATGATTACTGTGATTTTATGGTTGTCAGGAAATACAGAATTAGTTATTTTAACTGTGAATGTGAATGGAATGAACTCTCCCTTAAAGCAGAAGCAGATAGCAAAGTGGATTAAAAACCAGAATCCAACAATATGTTGTATACAAGAAACACATTTAAAACATAGAGATACATACAGGGTGAAGGTAAAAGGCTGGAGCAGAATCTATTATGCTTCAGGTGAACAAAAAAAAAGCAGGGGTAGCAATCCTGATCTCAGACCATGTAAAAGCAAAGATAGACTTCATTAAAAGAGACAAAGAAGGAAATTATATCTTCCTAAAGGGTACCATAGATGATGAAGCAATATCAATACTAAACATATATGCACCAAGTGGTATAGCATGGAAATTCCTAGAGGAAAGGTTCAGAGAGATGCAAGAAGAAATAGACAGCAAAACTATAATAGTGGGGGATCTCAACCTCCCTCTCTCAGAACTTGATAAATCAAACCACAAAATAAATAAGAAAGAAGTTAAGGAGGTAAACAAAATGTTAGAAAAGTTAGGTATGATAGATCTTTGGAGGAAATTAAATGGAGACAAAAAGGAGTTTACTTTTTTCTCAGCAGTCCATGGAACTTATACAAAAATTGACCATGTGTTAGGACACAAAAACCTCAAAATCAAATGCAGGAAGGCAGAAATAATAAATGCATTTTTTTCAGATCATGACGGAATAAAAATCACATGCAATATAAGGCCAGGAGAAAATAGACCAAAAAGCAATTGGAAACTAAATAATTTTATCCTAAAGAATGAATGGGTGAAACAGCAAATTACAGACACAATTACTAATTTCATTCAAGAGAATGACAATAATGAGACCACATACCAAAATTTGTGGGATACAGCCAAAGCGGTAATAAGGGGAAATTTTATATCTCTAGATGCTTATTTGCATAAAATAGAAAAAGAGAAAATCAATGAAATGGGCTTGCAACTAAAAAAGCTAGAGAAAGAACAAATTAAAAACCCCCAATCAAATACCAAACTTGAAATCCTAAAAATAAAAGGAGAGATTAGTAAAATTGAAAGTAAAAAAACGATTGAATTAATAAATAAAACTAAAAGTTGGTTTTATGAAAAAACCAACAAAATAGATAAACCTCTAGTTAATTTAATTAGAAAAAGGAAAGAGGAAAATCAAATTGTTAGTCTCAAAAATGAAAAGGGAGAAGTTTCCACCAATGAAGAGGAAATTAGAGCAATAATCAGGAATTACTTTGTCCAACTGTATGCCAATAAATTTGATAACCTAAGTGAAATGGAGGAATATCTACAAAAATATAGATTGCCCAGATTAACAGAAGAGGAAATAAATTACTTAAATAGTCCCATTTCAGAAAAAGAAATAGAACAAGTCATTAATCAACTCCCTAAGAAAAAATCCCCAGGACCAGATGGATTTACATGTGAATTCTACCAAACATTTAAAAAACAGTTAACTCCAATATTATATAAACTATTTGAAAAAATAGGGAATGAAGGACTCCTACCAAACTCTTTTTATGATACAGACATGGTACTGATACCTAAACCAGGTAAAACAAAAACAGAGAAAGAAAATTATAGACCAATCTCCTTAATGAATATTGATGCAAAAATCTTAAATAAAATATTAGCAAAGAGATTACAGAAAATCATTCCTAGAATAATACTCCATGACCAAGTAGGATTTATACCAGGAATGCAGGGATGGTTCAATATTAGGAAAACTATTAACATAATTGACTATATTAATAACCAAACTAACAAAAACCATATGATAATCTCAATAGATGCAGAAAAAGCATTTGATAAAATCCAACATCCATTCATATTAAAAACATTAGAGAGTATAGGAATTAATGGACTTTTCCTTAAAATAGTTGGTAGCATCTATTTAAAACCATCAGCTCGCATCATATGTAATGGTGATAAACTGGAACCATTCCCAATAAGATCAGGGGTGAAACAAGGTTGCCCACTATCACCATTACTGTTCAATATTGTATTAGAAATGCTAGCCTTGGCAATAAGACAAGAAAAAGAGATTAAAGGAATTAGAGTAGGTCATGAGGAAACCAAATTATCACTCTTTGCAGATGATATGATGGTCTACTTAGAGAACCCTAGAGAATCAACTAAAAAACTCTTAGAATTAATCCACAACTTTAGCAAAGTTGCAGGATACAAAATAAATCCACATAAATCATCAACATTTTTATACATCACCAACAAAATGCAACAGCAAGAGATACAAAGAGAAATTCCATTCAAAATAACTATCGGTAGTATAAAATATTTGGGAATATATCTGCCAAGGGATAGTCAGGATCTATATGAGCAAAACTACAAAACACTCTCCACACAAATAAAGTCATATCTAAACAATTGGAAAAACATCAAGTGCTCTTGGATAGGTTGAGCGAATATAATAAAGATGGCAATACTACCTAAACTAATCTATCTATTTAGTGCTATACCAATCAAACTCCCAAGAGATTATTTAACTGACCTAGAAAAAATAACAACAAAATTCATCTGGAAAAACAAAAGGTCAAGAATTTCAAGGGAATTAATGAAAAAAAATGCAAATGAGGGTGGCCTAGCTGTACCAGATCTAAAACTATATTATAAAGCAGTGGTCACCAAAACCATTTGGTACTGGATAAGAAATAGAGTAGTGGATCAGTGGAATAGGTTAGGTTCACAGAACAAAATACTCAATGACAATTGTAATCTAGTGTTTGATAAACCCAAAGACCCCAGTTTTTGGGATAAAAACTCACTATTTGACAAAAACTGCTGGGATAATTGGAAACTAGTCTGGAAGAAATTAGGCATTGACCCACACCTAACACCATATACCAAGATAAGGTCAAAATGGATTCATGATCTAGGCATAAAGAATGATATTATAAACAAATTAGAACAATGTAGGATGGTTTACCTCTCAGACCTGTGGAGGGGGAAGGAATTTGTGACCAAAGAAGAACTAGAGGTCATCATTAATCACAAAATAATTAAGTTTGACTATATCAAGTTGAAAAGTTTTTGTACAAACAAAATGAATGCAGACAAGATTAGAAGGGTAGCAGTAAACTGGGAAAATATTTTTACATCCAA
>JAJPUD010004978.1:85408-102922 GCA_023553655.1 Myrmecobius fasciatus | reverse complement strand
CACCCCTGATCTTATTGGGAATGGTTCCAGTTTATCACCATTACTGTTCAATATTGTATTAGAAATGCTAGCCTTGGCAATAAGACAAGAAAAAGAGATTAAAGGAATTAGAGTAGGTCATGAGGAAACCAAATTATCACTCTTTGCAGATGATATGATGGTCTACTTAGAGAACCCTAGAGAATCAACTAAAAAACTCTTAGAATTAATCCACAACTTTAGCAAAGTTGCAGGATACAAAATAAATCCACATAAATCATCAACATTTTTATACATCACCAACAAAATGCAACAGCAAGAGATACAAAGAGAAATTCCATTCAAAATAACTATCGGTAGTATAAAATATTTGGGAATATATCTGCCAAGGGATAGTCAGGATCTATATGAGCAAAACTACAAAACACTCTCCACACAAATAAAGTCATATCTAAACAATTGGAAAAACATCAAGTGCTCTTGGATAGGTTGAGCGAATATAATAAAGATGGCAATACTACCTAAACTAATCTATCTATTTAGTGCTATACCAATCAAACTCCCAAGAGATTATTTAACTGACCTAGAAAAAATAACAACAAAATTCATCTGGAAAAACAAAAGGTCAAGAATTTCAAGGGAATTAATGAAAAAAAATGCAAATGAGGGTGGCCTAGCTGTACCAGATCTAAAACTATATTATAAAGCAGTGGTCACCAAAACCATTTGGTACTGGATAAGAAATAGAGTAGTGGATCAGTGGAATAGGTTAGGTTCACAGAACAAAATACTCAATGACAATTGTAATCTAGTGTTTGATAAACCCAAACACCCCAGTTTTTGGGATAAAAACTCACTATTTGACAAAAACTGCTGGGATAATTGGAAACTAGTCTGGAAGAAATTAGGCATTGACCCACACCTAACACCATATACCAAGATAAGGTCAAAATGGATTCATGATCTAGGCATAAAGAATGATATTATAAACAAATTAGAACAATGTAGGATGGTTTACCTCTCAGACCTGTGGAGGGGGAAGGAATTTGTGACCAAAGAAGAACTAGAGGTCATCATTAATCACAAAATAATTAAGTTTGACTATATCAAGTTGAAAAGTTTTTGTACAAACAAAATGAATGCAGACAAGATTAGAAGGGTAGCAGTAAACTGGGAAAATATTTTTACATCCAAAGGTTCTGATAAAGGCCTCATTTCTAAAATATATAGAGAATTGACTCAAATATATAAGAACTCAAGCCATTCTCCAATTGATAAATGGTCAAAAGATATGAACAGACAATTTTCAGACGAAGAAATTGAAACTATTTCTGGTCACATGAAAAGGTGCTCCAAGTCACTATTGATCAGAGAAATGCAAATTAAGACAACTCTGAGATACCACTACACACCTGTCAGATTGGCTAAAATGACAGGAAATGATAATGATAGCTGTTGGAGGGGATGTGGGAAAACTGGGACACTGATACATTGTTGGTGGAACTGTGAACGGATCCAACCATTCTGGAGAGCACTTTGGAGCCATGCTCAAAAAGTTATCAAACAGTGCATACCCTTTGACCCAGCAGTGTTTCTACTGGGCCTATATCCCAAAGAGATTTTAAAGGAGGGAAAGGGACCCACCTGTGCAAAAATGTTTGTGGGAGCCCTTTTTGTAGTGGCAAGAAACTGGAAATTGAAAAGATGCCCATCAATTGGAGAATGGCTGAATAAATTATGGTATATGAATGTTATGGAATATTATTGTTCTGTAAGAAATGACCAACAGGAGGATTTCAGAGAGGATTGGAGAGACTTGCATGAACTGATGCTGAGTGAAATCAGCAGAACCAGGAGAACATTATACAGAGCAACAAGACTATATGATGATCAATTTTGATGGACATGGTTCTCTTCAACAGTGATGTGATTCAAACCAGTTGTGCTGCAATCAAGATAGTCATATACATCCAGAGAGAGGCCTGTGGGAACTGAGAGTGAACCACAACACAGCATTTTAACGCTTTCTGTGAATATTTCCATGCATTCTGTTTTCCTTCTTAGGTTGTTTTTTTTCTTCTTCTCTTTCTAGATCTGATGTTTCTTGTGCAGTAAGATAACTGTATAAATATGTATACATGTATTGTATTTGTCATATAATTTATCCTATCTAGCATGTATTAGATTACCTGTCATCTAGGAGTGGGGGGTGAGGGGAAGGAAAGGAAAAGCTTGGGAAAAAAAAAAGTTTTTTTGCAAAGGTCAATGTTGAAAGGTCACTCATATGTTTTGCAAATAAAAAGCTTTATAAAAAAAATAATAAATAAATAAATAAAGTCAAAAACAAAAAAACAAAAAACAAAAACATAGTCAAGTCTATTAGTTTATTTATACCTCCTATAGAGCAGAAGTAGGAAATAAGCTCAGATTCTCATATTCCAATTTTATTTCTACTATTAACTAATAATAGATCAGGCAACAAGCATTTTTATGTATATTTGATCAGTCTGTTGGCCTTTAACAAAACGCTTCTTGGGATTTCCTAGATAAAAATGTAGATCAAATAAGTGTGAGGTATACTGGGATTGGGAGTACAACTGGATTTGGATTTGAATCCAAGTTCTGCCATTTAATAGTCTTCTCACCAAGGGTTAGCTACCTCTTATCTTTGAGCTTCTATTTTTCAAAATTGAGATAATAACACTTTAATCATCAGCCTTACAGGGTTGTTGTAAGACAATCTCTATAAAATTTACAGCGCTACAAACTTCTCTTCTTACTGCAATTATTGGGTCAGGTAATCTGCAGCTGCCTTAAGCTAAAACAAGACCATGAATAATAGAATCCAACAAGATATTATCATCTTTATAAATACACAATCTAGACTGTTTACAAATATAAGGAAATGACAAACATTTCCACGTCTTTGGTTAATATATTTTTCCCTTCTTTTTACTTTTCTTTCTTTTTTTTTGCAAGCATTTTGGAAAGATGAGCCCTTTTAATTCTCCTTCAGGATAGTCACTGAAAATATAATTGTTAATGAATGAAAAAACTAAAGATGAATTAGATGCCCTGATGAGAAAGCCCCATCTTTGGAACTCCTTTCCCCTTCCAATAACCTTGACTGTAGAATTGATGTGCTGCAATTATAATAAATTTACCTAATGAAAGATCAAAAGAACTGTCCAAAATGCTTAGACTAAAGAAGCTCTTTGTTAATTGAAGCACTATATTTGTATATCAGTAGTAGTATAGAATATAAAGATAGTCAAACTTCATAATTCTAGATTGCTATTTCTTCATTTCTTTCTTTCTTTTTCTTTTGTTGGCCTCATTTATTTTCATGATTTACTTTTGTCCTTTCTTTAGTCTCCTAAATTTTCTGTTCTGAAACATCTAATTACCAGGCATACTTATGGATAAGCTCTCTGCTATGGTTCCATTTTGGGTAATGGGAACTCCAATCCCTTTATCACTTTTTAAAAAATAGATTTCTTTAATTAAGAGATTTTTGAATTCATCATTTCCTAACTTGTATTTTATATCCTCGTGACTTTTGCTTCTGGCCAATACAAAAAAAAAAAAAGAAAGAAAGAAAGAAAGAAAGAAAGATCACAAAATTCATCACTTTTCTTTACATTTTTAACCTATCTTTTTATTTCAATAGTATTTTATATAGATTTTTCTTTTAACTTTATATCACACATTCAATCTTTCCAAAAGGCCAGAGTTTTTCCATATCTAAAAAGTGACATGTGGGTTAACGTCAAATATAAATCATTTCCAATTCAATGATAAGCCATGAAAAGCTAAAACTTTGGGTTTAGCTTGGGTCATCCTTTAACCAAATCAGTACTTCAAAGAATAAAAAGAAAACTTCATTTATTTCAAATTGTGAAATTTGAAACAATTCCATATTTTTCAAAATTAATACAAGTGATGGGAAAGTGCTTTTATAAAGTTGAAAAGGATACATCTAATCTCTAAATGGATAAACGATAGATATTAAGAGTAATGCCATAAAAAATGAGAGGAGCAAAAAAGAAAATGTCCTTTAAATATACAGATTGGGAAAGAATCTATGAGCAAAAACAGAAGAAAGATAACAGAAAATAAAATGAAAAAAATGATTGTACAAAATGTTTAATGTTTTTGCATTAAGAGTGGCAATATTGGAAGAAAAGCAGATAAGGAAGGAGAAAAATGCAGAAAATTATGCTGATAAGAGTCTTATTTTCAAGATGTATAAGGAACTGATTCAAATCTATAAGACTAACAGTCATTCCACAATTTAGAAACGGCCAAATGATATAACCAAGTAGTTGACTAGAGAAGAAATCCAAGTTATTGCTATGATATAAAAATGCTACAAATCACTAATAATTAAAGAAATTCAAATTAATGAAATACTACAGTCCTACCTTGTACCCATTGCATTTACAAAATGATAAAAAGGGAAAATCAAAAATCTTAAATGGGTTGCAGTAAAATGGGCATTGTTGAGAGAAATGAAAGGTGGTACAAATTTTTTGGAAAGTAGTTTGCAATTATACTGCTCAAATTACGAAATTTTGTATATATTGTACAAAGCAATCACTTCTGGGCTTTTATTTACCACCAAAAAGTTTAACAATTATGCAAACCTATATATACAAAAATATTTATAGTTCTTTTATTTGTAAAAACAATGAGGTGGAAACTAAGAGGCTACGTATCGGGGAATGGCTTAAGAAATTGTGGCAAATGCAAGAGAGTGGAAGCAAGATAATAAAGTAAAAATATCAATTAAGTCAAACTTCCCCAACATTCCCCTCCAAAGAATTATAAAATAACACCTCAGATCAGATTTTGGAATGACATAGTTAACAGAAGTTCAGGCTGAAACATTTTTTCTGCCTAAAACAATTTAGGAAGTTGAGAAGAGAGGTTTATGAAATCTGTGTGAGGTTGAGTTAGAATACATGGAATGACAGCACCAGCTATGGACTTTTGAGATAGCCAAAACACCAAGAGTAGCATCTTTAAGGAACACTAAGCAAAGAGAGGGCAAGAGGGTTAGACTACTGGTCTACACCACAAATTACAGGGAATCCTTCCAGCACTGGGTGCAGTTATAGCTAAGTGACAATTTTATTGCTCAGATGCAATTCTGAATCGCAATTTCATGGCAGAAAGTACTTAGAATCAGTCAACAGGAAAGAAGGGTCCTGTTCAAGGGCCCTAAGGAGCACTAGTGCTTGTGGCTACATGGGGACAGGGTACCATCTTGAGTAAAGACTAGACTACAAGACAGTAGAACAGAGATCACTGCTTTTCCTGGATCATAACACCTTGGAAGCAGTGAAAACTTGAATATCCCCCAAAAAAACTTCTCAAAACAGCAGCATTAAAAAACCTGAAACTTGATATAATGCCCTTCTATTTCTAATTGGCAAAGACAAACTTTAACACAAAGTTCAAACAATGACAACAAAAAAGAACTTTGACATAAAAAGCTGGCAGTCATGATCTCAGACAAATCAAAAGCAAAACTAGGTGAATGAAGATAGGAAGTCAGGGAAACTATATTTTGCCAAAAGTGACATAGACAATAAAGAAGTATCAAAAATATCAAACAACAATTTTCTCTGATAAAGGGCATATTTTTCAAATATATAGGGAGCTGACTCGAGTTTATGAAAACAAGAGCCATTTCCCAATTCCTAGTCAAAGGAAACATATAGACAATCTTCAGAAAAAATCAAAGGTATTTATAGTGATATGAAGAAATGTTCTAAAAAGCTATTGATTATAGATATGCAAATTAAATCAGTTATGTGGCATCACCTTAGTCAGAAATAGCAACTTCTGGGGTACATGAGGGAAAAATATATATACTTATGAATAGTTGGGAGAATGGTGAACTGGACCAACCATTCCAGATAACCATTTCAAACTATGGTTAAAGGGCAATGAAACTATGCAAATCATTTGACTCAATAATACCTCTCCTAGACCTGTACCCTAAAGAAATTTTTTCAAAAAGGAAAATGACCTATATGTCCAAAAACATGTGTAGCAATTCTTTTTGTAGTGGCAAAGATTTGGAAATTAAGGGAATGTTTATCAATTGGGAAATGGTTGAACAAACTGTGGCATAGATTTGTGATGGAATACAATTATGATATAAGAAATAATGAGAGGAATGGTTTCAGAAAAAAACTGAGAAGACATGTAAGTTTACACTAAGTGAAGTAAGGAGAAACGGGAACATTGTACAAAGTGATAGCAATATTTTAATGATGAAGGCTTAGCAACTCTGATTAATATGATGATATAAGACAATTCCAAAGGACTCATAATGAAAAAAATGCTGTCCACTACCAAAGAGAAAACTAATGAATTGAGTGCAAATTGAAGTATAATTGTATTATTTTATTTTTCTTGATTTTTGTGACATGGAAATATATTTATATGATTTCACATGTATAATTAATATCATATTGCTTGCCTTTTCAGTGAGTGAGGGAAGAAAAGAGAGAGAATTTGTACCTTAAAAAAAGAATGTTAAAAATAAATAAGGCAGAGGCAGCTAGGTGGCACAGTGGTTAGAGCACCAGCCCTGAAATCAGGAAGACCTGAGTTCAAATCTGGTCTCAGACACTTCCTGGCTGTGTGACCCTGGGCAAGTCACTTAACCCCAATTGCCTCAGCAAAAAGCAATAAATAAATAAATAAGACATAAATGAAATTCCCAATTTTTGGCAAATTCATATAATGATAAATGATGAAGGGATGGTTTTAGAAAAGCTTTTGAAGATATGCCTGAATTGATACAGAATAAAATGAGCAGAACCATAAGAATAATTTGTACAGCAATACTGTAAAGCAACAATTTTGAAGAACATGAAAATGTTAATCAATACTATGTCCTATTATCATTCCATCATTCCAGAGGATTGATGAAGAAATTGGGATATAAAGGGTTGTGAACTGACCATGACCAAATATATGTCAAATTTTACATACTAAGTCCTTCAACTCAGGAAATGAGTAGCAATTATAACTCATTATAAGAATTCTCTAACCGCATCCAAGAAAACTAATTACATCCATGATAACTAATCAGCTGCATGAAGAACCAGGAAACAGGAAAACCTCAATTTGAATCCTATTTCAGAGAATTAATAGTTATGTGATCCTAAGCAATTCTATGTACCTAAGGTTCCTCATGTGTAAAATGATGAAAATGATAGCATTATCTCCCAGGACTATAATATAGATAAGATAGACTATTAGAGGAATACCAGTATTTGAAACTTGACTTAGAAACTTACAATTCATGGATTAATCACTAAATCTCTCTTAGTTCCAAGTAACACCTAAAAATTAATAAACAGTTTAATACTTATGTGGGTTAAGAGAATTCTCACACTATCCAAATTACATATTCTTTACCTAATGATATAAGAAATGGAGATAACATTTTGCGTTGTTTAGGAAAGAACTAAACTTTGTTGAAGTAACAGGGAGGTTACAGTTCAGTTAATTTTTCTGATAATTAAGTATCTTCACTGAATGGGATATTTCATTATGTAGTGACCTTCCTACTACTACTACCACCATCATCACACCACCACTACTACTACAACTCTTACAACTACCACCACTATCACCACCATCATCACCACCACCACTAGTACTACTACTCCTATAACTACCACCACCACCACTATTACTATTGCAACACTTTAACATTTGCAAAATGTAAAATTATTCAATTTTGTTCTCATGACAACCCTGGGATATAGGTGCTATATTTTTAGCCATTTTTACAAATATGGAAACTGAGCCATACAGAGATTAAAAACATTACCTTCCATCACACAGTTATAAATTATCTAATGCAAGATTGGAATGCAAGTTCTCCTGTTTCCAGATTATGCACTCAGCTGAATAGTAATCATGGAAAAAATTAGAGTTGTTGTTGTTGAGTTGTATTTGGAACTAGATGACCTCTATGGTTCCTTTCAAGTGTTTGATTCAATTAGATCCTTAAAGCAGGTTGATATAATTTGGTCCTACTTGAAGGCAGACAGGTGCTATTAGATGACATTTTGAGGTATCTTTAGCAAGATTCCATTTATTATGCTCTATTCACATAGACTTACATTATTGTGACATTTGGGAAGACTTCTATTTGAGGTTCCACTGCTAAACTTTTCAGTAGATCCTAAAATAACTTTCATGTCATTAGAATTTAAGAGATCTGTTTAAGCTTCCAGGTTTTCCTAACTGCTCTTTTTCCTTACTAAAGAAGACAGTTTTGTCCACTGAATTACCATTATTCATGTAAGATTTAAGATTCTCCCAATATCTCACAGAGCAAAATGCAAAGAAAAGTTTTTAGACATGAATTCTTATTTGGATCAATAATACTGAGAAGTTCTTTTTTTTTTTTTGGTTTTATTTTGTTTTTCCTGTCATCGTCAAGGTGATGGCCAGATCCTGAATTTCCTTCATTAGAACCATCAACTTTTTCAAAACTTTTTTTCACAGCATATTAAGTGTTTGTGTTATGGACACCCTCATTGATGAGATTAGAAGAACCAATGACATTGGATGCTACCAAAGTATCTCTTCATTGCTTAGAGTAATTACTTAAGTTCTGCTATGGCAGGTATCCAGAGGAGCCATGATGTTACCAAAAGAGAAGAGGAAGACAGTATAAGGTGGTAACTTTCTAGGAAATGTATGATGACTAAACTCTGGTTACCTTGAATTCTTAGTGATGGGGAAAGTTTCACAACAAATACTAATCAATTCATCATAATAATTTTTAAAATACAAAGACATATTATGGAGACAATGTAAACTATGTATTTTTCTAAGATTGCTTTGAAATGCCATGAAATAGTGAGTTTTCTTCTGCTAGGTTGTCAATGAGATAGACAATATAAAAGTGTGCTTATACCACTAAAGATAAAGGTAGTTTCTGAGACAGAGACAAAATTTATCTGAAATCACAACACAGAAGCTACTATATTCAGTGGATCTTAAATGTAGTTTCATCTAAAATTGCTTTCATAGCCCCACTTTAACAAAATTCTGTCTCTCATTCTCCACTCTTTCTCCCACTTCCCACAATTCACAGCATAGAAAATAATATGGAATATGGAAAAGTATTTCTTCTTCTTCAATGCTACTTCCAAGATATTCCTCTATCATCATTTTTCAATGGCAATTTCTCATGTTATATTTATACTTTCTGTTTTTATCATCAACTCATTATCCTGAATGTTACCACAACCAATATCAAATTATTTTTGTTCATTTTATCAAGAAGTTTAATACCTGATTCAGATTCTTGTTTTAAAAAATCATTATTATCTGGGATGATTTTCTGAGAGGGAGGAGAAGGAGGCATACTTGGGAAATATAGGCATTGTAATTTTTGAGTCCATAAATTTGTATTTATTGAAAAAGTAAATAACTGAAGATGGCAGTATACGAGGCAGGACTTAGCTGAATTCTCCCAACATTCCCCTCTAAACAACTTTAAAATTAGTCTCAAAAAAATTTGGGAGTAGTAGAGTAATCAAAATGTCGAAATGGGATATTTTTCCAGCCAAAGGTAACTTAAGAGGTTCACAGGAGAGGTTTATAACACCAGGCTAGGTGTAAGTCTGAAGTGAGACAGAAGCAAAAAGGGTGACCAAAAGAACAGCAGCAGTTTTGGGACCTTAGCCTATAGACAGGTAGGGAGGAGTAAAACAATTGGTCAGAAAGAGATTACAGGTACCCTATGTTGGCACTGGATGCAGTTGATGTTGATTAAAAAGTCTGTTGCTCAAAAGAAGTTCTGTGGTGCAATTCCAGAGAGAGTAGACCATTTGAGGTCAATTACAAGGGAGCAGGGGGACTTGATCACAGTTTCAAGACCAAGAGGAGAACTAATATTTGTAATTGCAGGGGAGTGGGGTTCTTTTCTGGATAAAGACCAGAGTACAAATCAGTAGAACAATGACCCCGTTTCTCTTCACAACATACCACCTTGGAAGCAATGAAAACTTAAATACTTCCTCAAGCTAGTTCTGAAAACAGGATCACCAGAAAGCTGGGAAACATTTTTTTTTTTTTTTTTACAGCCAGTGTTTCCAGTAAGGGCCTCATTTCTAAAATATATATAGAACTGGATCAAATTGATAAGAATAAAGGTCATTACTTAATTGATAAATGGTTAAGGGTTATGAACAGAAATTTTTCAAATGAAGAAATTAAAACTATATATAGTTTCATGACTATATATAGTCATGAAAAAATGTTCTTAATCACTATTGATTAGAGAAATGCAAACTAAGACAATTTTCAGATTGTCTAAGATGGCAAGGAAAGAAAATGATAACTGTTAGAGGAGATATTGGAAAACTGGGCCACTAATGCATTGTTGGTGGAGTTGTAAAATGATAACATCATTCTGGAGAGTAATTTGCAATCATGCCCAAAGAGCTATCAAACTGTGTATACCATCCCAAAGAGATCATAAAACAGGGGAAAGGACCTACATGTTCAAAAAAAAAGTTTGCAGCAGCTTTTTGTAGTGGTAAGAAATTGGAAAATGAATGAATGCCCATCAAATGAAAAATAGCTGAATAAGTTATTGTATATGAAAATAATGGAATATTATTTTTCTATAAGAAATTATGAACAGACTGATTTCAGAAAAGCCTGGAAAGACCTGGAAAGAACTGATTCTGAGTGAAGTGATCAGAATCAAAAGAATATTGTACAGAGTAACAGCAAGATTATGTGATGATTAACTTTGATAGGCTTGGCTTTTCTCAACAATATGGTGATTCAAAAAAAAATGCCAATAAACTTGGGATGGAAATGCCATCCATAATCAGAGGGAGAACAATGGAGACTGAATGTAGATCAAGGAATAGTATTTTCATGTTTGTTTGTTTTCTTTTTCTTTCTTGTGTGTGTGTGTGTGTTTCTTTTTTTTCTTCTTGGTCTGATTTTTTTTCTTGTATAATATGACAAATATGGAAATATGTTTAAAAGGATTGTACATATTTGACCTGTATCCCATTGCTTGCTTTATTGGGGAGAGTACAGGGAAAGGAAGGTAGAAGAAACATTTGGAACACAAAATCTTTCAAAAAATGAATGTTGAAAACTATCTTTGTGTGTATTTGGAAAAACAAAATACTATTTAAGGAAAAAAATATGAAAATAGAACATGATAAAGCCTAAAGCTTTGCACAGTGCCTTCCCATCACCAAGTATATATAGGCCAACTTTAACATAAAGTTTAAAGTCAAGAAATAGGCTGGCAAATAACAATCTGAAAATCATAAAAAGCTACTATCATAATAGGGGAAACCAAGGCTTAAATTTAGAAAAAGACAACCATGTGAAAACATCTACAAGCAAAGACTACAAAAATGTTAACTGGAATCAAGCCCAACTTAAAGAAGTAAAATGACTTATTCAAGATCAGACAAGTAATAAGTGGTAGTAGAGTTTGAAAATATCTTTTAATTTTAAATTCCAAGTTTTTTTGCATGATTTTTTTTTACTTTGCATCATCCTGTCTCCTACCTCTTATATCTGTTCTTTTTTTTTTCTTCCTATAGATACTATCATAGTCTAGGCATTCATTAGCTTATGTATAGACTATTGAAATAGCCACCTTTTCCAGCCTGCAAATTCTACATTCTTTCTCCCTGAAATGAATCCTTGTTATTGCTACAATGACAATCTAGTCATATTACTCCTCTACATGGTTGCTAATGGCTCCCTTTTGTTTTCCAAGTCAAGTTCTAGTTCTTCATTCAAGGTCTTCTACAATCTGGCATCACTTCACCTCTGCAAACTTACTTTTAAGTATTACCTTTTTCATTAGCTCTGGCCACACTAGACTATACTTTGTGTCCTTAATATATTTTATATTCTCATATTACTATATCTTTCAATTTGCTATTATATTCTATGTTCAGTATGACTTGCCTCTCTAGTATTACTAAATTTGATTCATCCTATACAGCCTAACTCAAAAAAAAACATTTCCTGCAAGAAGCCCTGTACAAAAAATTAATAACAATCTTCTCCTTTAGACTCAAATAATAGTTTTGTAATTCTGTCCTTTAAAAAGTTGTTTATTATAGTTATTTGTTTGAAGCATCACTCCATAATGGAAACTATTGGTTTCAATAGAGTAGGATCCATGTCTTAATTATATTTTGTGTCTTTTCTATATTGCAACATAGTGCACATAAGTACATACTTAAGATGTTTGTTTTCACTTGATATTTTCTGCTACAGCAAAATTCACATAAATCTCTGACCTAAGGACAGAATAGGATAAGCCCCTTTTGTTCTAAATAGTAAGTGTAGAAAACTATTTCTCTCTTTCTCCTGACAGGGAAATATTTTGTGAACTTTAAATAAGTTTGAAATAATCCAGCAGTTGAAAGCAGATCTTTTCAGCCAGGAAAACAAAGACCAGAATACCATTAATAATGACTAATGTAGCACCTCAGATGATTTATGAGATACTATGTAATAAATAATCTAAACAATTAGTTTCAGATACAAAAGTTTAATTTCTCTTTAACAAATTTATTTTTCCCAGTTGAATTTAAAACAATTTTTTTTACATTTGTCCTTCATAATAGTCTTGGATCATTATATTTCTGAGTATAGCAAAGTCATTCATAACTGATCATCTCAACATAGTTATTACTTGGAGCACAGTATATTTCATTTTGCTTGAGTTCCTGGAGGACGTTCCATGTTTTTGTGAGAGCATCTGCTCATCATTTCCCATAGAACAATGATATTCCATCATAATTTGTTCAGCCATTCCCCAATTAATGAGTATCCCCTCAGTTTCCAATTCTTTTCCTTGAGAAGGGAGCTGCTATAAATATTGTTGCATATATAGATTCATGCCTAGTAGTAATATTGTTATGTCAAAGGATATGCATGATTTTATTGCCCTTAGGGAATACTTAATATCTTTTGATCATTTATCCATTGGGGAATGGCTCTTTTTCAAAAATAAATTCCCTCAGTTCCCTACATATTTAAGGAATGAGGCCTTTATCAGAGAAAAATGCTTCAAAATTCTTTTCCTAATTGCTATTGCTAACATCATTTCCCTTTATTTATTCTATTTTCTCTCTCACCCTGACCCTCCTCAGAAGTGTTTTGCTACTAACCACTCCCTCCCTCAATATACCTTGTTTTTCTGTCACCTTTCTCCTTTCTTATATTCCCTTCCTTTCCTAATTTCTCACAGGATAAGATACATTTGTATACCCATATGAGTGTTTATGTTACTTTCTCTTTGAGTCAATTCTGTTGAGAGTCAGGTTCACTCACTCCCCTTCCTTTCCACTGAAGAAGCTTTTATTTGCCTCTTTTATAGCAAATAATTTCTACCATTTCACCTCTCCCTTTCCCGTTCTCTCAATAAATTCCTTTTTCATCTTAATTTGTGTTTTTAGATATCATTCCTTCATATTCAACTCACACCTGTGCCCTCTGTCTAGATATCCTGCTTTTAATCATCATAATAATGAGAAGGTTCTAATGAGTTACATGTATCATCCTCCCCTGTAGAAATGTAAACAGATAAAGCTTATTAGGTCCTTTATGATATCACTTTCCTGATTACCTCTTCATGTTTCTCTTGAGTGCTACATTTGAAAATCAAATTTTTATTCAACTCTGGCCTTTTCATTGTAAATGCTTGAAAGTCCCTTATTTCATTAAATATCTACCTTTTCCCCTGAAGGATTATACTCATTTATGCTGGGTAGGTTATTCTTAGTTGTAATACTAGCTCCACTGTTCTCTAGAATATCATATTCCAAGAGCTCCAGTCCATTATTGTAAAAACTGCTAAATTTTGTGCTATCCTGACTGTGGTTCCACTGTACTTGAATTGTTTCTTTTTAAATGCTCATAATATTTTCTCCTTGACCCGGGAGTTCTGGGATTTAGCTATAATATTCCTGGAAGTTTTTATCTTAGGATCTCTTTCAGGAGGTAATCAGTGGATTCTTTACATTTCTATTTTACCCTCTGGTTCTAGATTATCAGGACAGTTTTCCTTGATAATTTCTTGAAATATGATGTTTATGCTCTTTGTTTTGATCATGGCTTTCAAGTAGAATAAAAATTTTTTAATTATTTCTCCTGAATCTATTTTCTAGGTCAGTTGTTTTCCCCAAGAGAAAATTGGTTTTTTGTTTGTTTGTTTTTTTAAATTTTCCTTTTTTTTGGTTTTGTTTTATTGTTTATTGATTTCTCAGTTATTAGCTTCCAATTTCACAGTTCTGATTTTCTTTTTCTTTCTTTCTTTTTTTTTTTTTTTTTTTTTTTTTTGCTTTTTGCTGAGGCAATTGGGGTTAAGTGACTTGCCCATGGTCACACAGCTAGGAAGTTTGTGTCTGAGAACAGATTTGAACTCAGATCCTCCTGACTTCAGGGCTGGTGCTCTATTCACTGTGCCACCTAACTGCCCCCTCAATTCTAATTTTCAAAGAATTATTTTCCTCAGTGAGGAAAAAAAAAATATGCATCTCCTTTCCGATTTGGCCAATTTTGCTTTTTAAGGTTTTCTTTTCCTTTTTTTTTTTTTTTTTTTAATATTTTCTTTTGTATCACTCTTGATTCTCTTTCCAATTTTTCCTCTAGCTCTCTTATTTGATTTTCCAAATCCATTTTGAGCTCTTCCATGGTCTGAAAACAATTCTTATTTTTCTTGGAGGCTTTGGATGTAGGATCTTTGAATTTGTTAACTTCTTCTGAGTGAATATTTTGATCTTCCTTGTCTCATAGGAGTTTCCTATGGTCAGAATCTTTTCCTGTTGCCTGCTCATTTTCCTAGCCTATTTCTTGATTTTTAAATCTTTATTAAAGTAAGGCTCTGTTTCTAGGGTAGAAGATATACCATCCCAAGCTGTTTTCAGAGATCCTTCTAGGGACCTTCCACAAGCACTTCTGCCTTGCAACTTAAAAAAGGATCCCTGCTCCACTGTAGTTTTAAGTTCTAGAGTACTAAAGCACAGTCAGTGCTACTGTTTCCTCAGTATTAATAAAGAGATCTCCTGCAAACTGAGGCTTTGGGAAGATACCTCCCACAGTCACTCCTGGTTTTTTTTTTAATCATTTCTAAATCATTTTTAATCATTTTTTAAATCATCTTGCTAGTGACTACTTGTGGCACAATAATATTTGAACACAATTATATACCATTACTTCTTCAGCTATTCCTCAATTGGTGAGCATATCCTTGATTTGTAATTCTTTGCCATTCCAAAAAGATACTTTAAATATTTTTTGTCTAAATAGGTACTTTCCATTTTTCTTTTATCTTATTGTGATATAGCCTTAGTAACAATATTATTGGGTCAATGGACATATACAGTTTTATAGCTCTTTGGGTATCATTTCAAATTATTCTCCTTTATAATTAGACTAGTTCACAATGCATTATTGTTCCATTTTTTTCCCACATTCCTCCAAGATCTGTTATTTTTTTTTCATGTAAGTCAATCTGGTAGGTATGAGGTAGTACTTCAAAGTTGTTTTAAATTTAATTTCTCCAATAAATAGTGGTTTAGACCATTTTAAATATTACTTCAGATAGCTTTGATTTCTTCTTTTGAAAATTGCCTATTCTGGGCAGCTAGGTGGTACAATGGATAGAGCACCAGCCCTGAAGTCAGGAGGACCTGAGTTCAAAATCTGGTCTCAGACACTTAACACTTCCTTCCTGTGTGACCCTGGGCAAGCCACTTAAACTCAATTGCCTCAGCAAAAAAAAAAAAAAAAAAAAAAAGGAAAGAAAATTGCCTATTCATATCCTTTAACCATTTATGAACTGGGAAATGGCTGTTATTTTTATAAATTTGGCTCAGTCCTCCATATTCTATATATTTTAGAAATGAAGGATTTATCAGAGAAATTTGATGTAAAATTTTCCCAGTTTCCTTTTTCCTTCTACTTTTACCTGGACTAGTTATGTTTGTGCAAAAGCTTTTTAATATCATGGAATCAAAATTATCCATTTTGCTTCGCAAGATAATCTTTATCTTTTTTTAGGTCACAATTTTTTCCCTTATCCATAGATCTAATAGATACATTTTCCTCATGTTTTTCTAATTGACTGATATTTATTTTTAAAATAAAAATTTTTATTTTTAATCACTTTATTTTTAAATCACTTATTCATTTTCACTTTATCTTACTGGATGACAAGAGATATTGGCCTATGGCTAGTTTGTACCAAACTGCTTTCTATTTTTTCCTGGCAATTTTCGACAAATATATTATCCCCAAAACTTGGATCTTTTGATTTATAAAACATTAGACTTCTGTGGTCATTTCCAACCATGTTTGTGCACCAATCTATTACATTGATCCACTAATCCATTTCTTTTTTTTTTTTTTCTTTTTGCTGAGGCAATTGGGGTTAAGTGACTTGCCCAGGGTCACACAGCTAGGAAGTGTCTGAGACCAGATTTGAACTCAGGTCCTCCTGACTTCAGGGCTGGTGCTCTAACCACTGCGACACCTAGCTGCCCCCACTAATCCATTTCTTATCCAGTATGAGATTGCTTTGATGAATAGCACTTTGTAATATAGTTTGAAATCTGTTACTGCTAGACTTCCTTCTTTCACATTTTTTTCAATGATTCTCTTGATATTCTTGACCTTTGTGTTTCAGATGAATTTTGTTACTATTTTCCCTAACTTTATAAAAATTTTCTCTTGTAGTTTTTTTTTTATTAAAGCTTTTTATTTGTATAACATGTATATGGGTAGTTTCCCAACACTTATCTTTACAAAGCTTTCCATTACAAATTTTACCCCCAGTCCCCTCCCCTCCCCTAGATGGCAGGAAGTCCACTACATGTTAATAATGTTGAAATGCTTGAGAAGTTATGTAAGAAAAATCCTATCTACAAGAAAAAAAAAAGAATCAGAGAAAGGCAACACAATACAAGCAAATGTCAACAGAGATCATGAAAATGTTATGTTGTGGTCCATATTTCATATCCCTCTGTCTGGGTGTATATGGTTTTCTTCAGTGAACAATTGGAACTGGTTTGAGACAATTCTTTGTTGCAGAGAGCCATGTCCATCAGAATTGATCATCATGTAATACTGTTGTTGCTGTGTATGATGATCTCCTGGTTCTGCTCGTTTCACTCAGCATCAGTTCATGCAAGTCCCTCCAGGCCTCTCTGAAATCGTCCTGCTGGTCGTTTCTTAGAGAGCAATAATATTCCACAACATTCATATACCATAATTTATTCAGCCACTCTCCAATTGATGGGCATCTCTTCAGTTTCCAGGTTCTAGCCACTACAAAAAGGGCTGCCACAAACATTCTTGCACAGGTGGGTCCCTTTCCCTCCTCTAAGACCTCTTTGGGATATAGGCCCAGTAGAAACACTGCTGGGTCAAAGGGTATGCACAGTTGACAACTTTTTGAGCATAGCTCCAAATTGCTCTCCAGAATGGTTGGAT
>JAJPUD010004978.1:1305-85398 GCA_023553655.1 Myrmecobius fasciatus | reverse complement strand
CTGTCATTTTAGCCAATCTGACAGGGGTGTAGTGGTACTTCAGAGTTAGACAATTCCTTCTTCATAATCCAGATGTTTCATGCTGGCTCAAAGGTGTTAAGAAAAGGTGTTAAAGAACTTGTCAAGTAATTATAAGGAATATAGAAGTAATATCCTCAGAGGGAAAAATATGAGAGAAGAGGGCAGGAGAAAGTATTCTTTTCATTTTAAATACTCCAAGTCACACAAGTCTCAAAAAACTCTTTGTGGAATTGATATTTGCTGAAATGTGACAAGAAGTCTTTGAAAGTCACATCAAAAATGGTTTCTACTGTCATTGTCAATTTTTTTCTCAAGGATATAAGGATAAAGGAACTTCTTAAATTTCAAATTTATTGTTGTAAAGCACCTAATTGTCTACCTTTCCTTTCAGGTCAGTGACAAAAAAACCCCAAAATGAAAACAACAACAAAAATAAATAAAATATTTCAAAAGAGTAAATAGTTGAGCATAGGAAAAAAAATTAAAAAGAAAATATAACAAATTACTATCACACTACAATGAAAAGACGAATGGGTTAGTGTATTCCAGATTTAGGAGGAACAGAATTTAAATTCCACTTGTGGCAAATACTGGTTGTGTGACCCTGTCACCCAAGTTCCTGGTGTCAAGAAATTCTTTAAAACTGTGAATCGAGACTGATTGTCAATCTTCCTCCGTAAAAACCAACAAAAATAGACAGTATCTACTATGTGCCAGTAATTGTGCTAAATAATTTACAAATGTTATATCATTTGATTCTCAGAATCCTGGGGAAAAAAAGGTGCTTTTATTATTATTCCCATTTTATAGTTGAGGAAATTGAGGTAGCTGGATATTAAGTGATTTGCTCAGGGTCACAAGGCTGTCTGAGGTGCAATTAGAATTTAGGATCATTCACTTCTTCAGTGAAATGAAGATTATTCACTGAAGACTAGCTGCTAGTGCCCTCTCTAATTCCCATTATTTATTTTGATAATTATATACCTACCTCAATAGGGATTCTTGAGAAAGAGAATATTTCATATTTGCTTTTGTATCCATAGTTGTTTGCATTAGTAATAGCATATGATAAGGATTTAATAAATGCTTGTTAAATTCATTATTGGTCCAATCAATATGAAAAGAAATGCCTTCCATCCTAGGACCAGCCTTGATAAGTAGAGAAAGGATGATAGCCAAAAGACTGGTTTTAAGGTGATTAATTTTTGGCCATAGGAACTATTAAAAATATTCTATTAAATCATGAAGAGATTTTTTTGGTCTGCATTGGTGAACAGAATACTAAAACTGGAATTGTATGCCACTTGAAATAATGGCCTTAATATACACATCTCAAAAATCTTAGGTACCATTTTAAGTTGTTAAAGTTTAAAATGAAAAACTATTAAACTAAAGCTAATTAAAGCTTAAATCTGTAGTAATTCTATATGAGTAATATATTACACCAAAAAATCCAGAAAAAAAAATGTGGTCAAAAAGTATTGTTATGTTGGAGTTTATGTTCCATTTACTCTGTTTTTGCCCTTAGCTAATGAACAAGCTAGGTTTTTGAAGTGCTGAATGATTACTAGGTGACATATCAGTGCAGCTTTAGTCACCATTCCCTTTTATAAATGGTCCGCCTTGGTATTAATGCCCTTGAAGTATTATCAAAACAACAAACCCATAGGTTTCTCACTTAGCCAAGCTATGCATATTTCATGCTTGCCCTCAGCTCAGCCAATACTGTCTGCAAATGATAAACAATCTGTGTTGCCTTTCTCTGAATTCCATAAACTTGGTCAATGCCTATCTTGTAGTTAGGGAAAATTGCATGTTCAGTAGGGAAAGTAATGAAAACATCTTAACATAGGTTTGGGATACATTAGTCAGAACGGTGGGAAAGATATATATAGTACCTGGAAGTTACTCTAGCCTATAGCTACTTTTTATATGAACATCCATGACATTTTCCTGTTTTCAACAAGAATACAATATTTCATATTTCTTGAAATATATTCTAGAAAATAACTTCCAGAGATGGATCAAATAGTAAATAGACTTAGAATTAGGAACCTGGGGATTTTAGTCCTAAGTCTACTGTTTACCAGTTTACTAAATATCTTTAGAAAAAGGAGAAAGAAAAGTAATGAACAGTGAGGAAAGAGGGAGAAAGATATCCTTGCCCAATGTCCTATGCTGGGAGGTAGTAGGTGAACTGTACCGGACGTTTAGGGACATGGGAATTGTTTGGATTTGTTATTTTTGTTGTTGTAGTAGTATAAGAAGACCAATCTGAAGGGAAATTGAATCTGAGAATACAGAAGAGTTCCTATAGCCTTCTGGAATCTTGATCTGATGATTTTGAAAACAGAAGGAAACAACATTTCAGAAATCATTCAAAGGATTTTTATTGCATTTTTATGATGCATGAATGCCTTATCATCTTTCCTTGACCTTTTTCTAGTCTCAGCTAAAATCTTACCTTTTTTCCTGATTCCCCTTAATGGTAGTGTCTTGCCTCTGAGATTACCTCCAATTTATTCTTTTTGTAGATTGTCTCCTCCATTTGATTGTTAGCTTCTTGAGAAAAAGGATTTGTCTTTAGCCTTTCTTTGTATCATTGCCAGTTAGCACAGTGCCTTGCACATTATAGGTGTGTTTATGATGGCATATGTCATTTTAGGCTTAATAAATGGTTGTTGATTTGACTTATCCCATCTTAATAACCCTGCTTGAATCTCTGGACTAGTTTAGTTTAGACTTCAATTAAAGTCATATAAAGTGTTGGGGTTTTTTTTTGTTGTTGTTGTTTTGTTTTTTTAGTGAACAACAAATAATTGGAAAGAACATTATATTTGCAGTTGCATGAACTAAGTTTGGAGTCAGCTCTGCTATTTAAAATATGTGTGATGTGAACAAATCACTTAAAGTTTCCTTGACTTGGTTTTCTTATATAAAAAAGACTAGATGGTAAAGTCTTTTCTGGTGCTACATCTTATGTCTTATAATAAGGATCTCACTCATAGTTCAGTATTATTTTTTACATACTTCATTACTTCTATATTATGATTATAATAGTATATCAAGATGTTTATTCATATAGTTTTGATTGATTCTGCACTACATTTCCAAGTCATATTTGTAGCTATTCTATCTGTAATTGCAAATGGAAATCCATCCATTTTTTTTACTTTATCTAGTTTCTGTCTCTTTTTCAAATATGTTCCAAGGAACATATATTTGACTTAGTAGAGGTTTTTCTTTGGGTCATCAAATATTTCATGGATACCAAGAAGCAATATTTCATAATGAATAGAAATTTGGTTTTGCAGTTAGAAAGATGTGTCCGTTCTCTGCCCTTGACTCATGTTTTTATTCATTTATTTCAATCTTATTTGATTCTTCATGGCTCCATTTGGAGTCTTTTTGGCAAAGGTATTAGAATGGTTTGCCATTTCCTTCTCCAGCTTATTTTGTTTATTTGTAATAATAGCTATTTATTTTCAAAATGCATGCAAAGATAGATTTCAACATTCACCCTTTCAAAACCTTGTGTTCCAAATTTGTGTACTTCTCTAGACAGCAAGTAATCCAATACAGGTTAAACATATTCAACATAATTCCACATTTATCATGCTGCACAAGAAAAATGAGATCAAAAAAGAAAAAAATGAGAAATAAAAAGAATCCAGCTCATTTTACAGATGAAAAGTGAACCAAATAGAGTTGTGACTTGTCTAGAGTTACACAGTAAGTATCTGAGGCCAGATTTGAACTTCACATCCAGTGTTCTATCCACTGAATTACCTTGCTGCTGGTGACTCATAATATGTGACAAAAAGTCAGTTTACCTTGTCACAATCCACTCTCTAAGACCATAAATAGCTAATGTGTTGCTAATTTGCATCTATGAAGTTTTTGCACTAGAAATTCTCTCAATGAATATATTATCTGCAATGCTCAGCAAATTGTATGACTATATATAGTATACCTTAGAATACTATTTTTTTATTAAAATATTTTTATTTACAGAACATATGAGTGATTTTTCTGCATTGACCTTTGCAAAATTTTTTTTTGTTCCGAGCTTTTCCCTCCTTCCCCCCACCCTCTACCTCTAGATGACAGATAATCTAATACATGCTAAATATGTTAAATTATATGACAAATCCAATAGAATATTATTTGTTAAATTTTGCATTTTCTCATTTCATATTTTAAATGAGATCTTCAACATATGCAAATACTACTTTTCATGTATTATAGGCATATAGACTGATGTTGCATGTTCTCTATTTGTTTTTATTGATTATATTGTCCATAAGCTTTTTCCTTCTTTTGAAACTTTTTTCTTACATTGAAACTTTATTCATTAAAAGCATTAAAATTGTGTAACCTTCAGTATAAACATAATATGCATTTTGCAATATATAATGACTCTCTTCAACTTCTTTTCCTTCAGTGTCACTATGTCTTCCTTATATAGTGTGTCAGGTAATGAGATGTTTGAGTTCAAATAGAGGGTCTTACCTCCATTAATGATAAGAAAAATATTTTATAAATAAATTTGGCAATCTGGATCACTTCAAATCTATTTCTAGTCTTTTTATAGGCACTATTATTCACCTATAAGGAATCTTGTGATGATCTGGCTCTGGCAAGCTTATTTTCTCCTTCACTGTTCTTTACTGACTTATGAGGCAATACTTGCAATAATTTTCTGTCACTCTCTTCCACATTGTTTAGCAAAATTACATGAACTCTCTATATTTTATTTTTGTTTTTGAGACTGAGTCTCCCTTTCTTGCCCAGGCTGGAAGTACAGCACCTCTTCATAGACCCGATTTTACTGCTGATTGTCATGGAAGCTTTTACTTGCTATGTTGACAGCTGTGGTTTATTTGCTCCCCTCACATAGCCTTCCCATTTCTGAAGTTTATCCTATTGATGCTAGACATAATACTGACACCTTATCCACTTTAACCCTCCTGCAGTTCAGAACTCTTGCTCTAAAGTGATCTGCCAGCCTCAGCCTATCAAGTAGCAGGTATTACAGACATGTGCCAGCATCCCCAGCTCATCATACACTCACACCAGTGTTTTTCTTCCTTTCCACATGTGTGTGTATGGAAAGATCACTGCGTCTGGAATCAAGGGCTTTGAGTTTGAAAGCTGCTTCTCCTTATTATATGTATAGTCTTGATCAGTGCACCTAATTTGCCTGAACCTCTGTTTCTAAATTTGTAAAAAAT
This sequence comes from Myrmecobius fasciatus, assembly GCA_023553655.1. Taxonomy (NCBI): domain Eukaryota; kingdom Metazoa; phylum Chordata; class Mammalia; order Dasyuromorphia; family Myrmecobiidae; genus Myrmecobius; species Myrmecobius fasciatus. Next base: position 80,143 of record JAJPUD010004978.1, on the reverse strand, counting down.
AAGAAGGTTTAGACTACATAATCTCTATCCTACTAGATGCTCTTGAACAAAGTTATAAAACCATGATAACTAGGACTACTAAAAATTCATATTATCTAATTTCAAGCAGTCCTTCATTGCCATATCATAATCCTTTTATTCATTTCATATTGCCTTTCTATCTCATTTCTCCACAGCAGTTGTGACAAAATTCCTTTCTTTTCAAGTTCCATCATTACATCTGTCCCCTTTTCTAAATGGACAGACTTTCCTGATAAAACTGAGGTCATCCATCAGGACATTTCTCATTCTCTCTCTCTCTGTCTCTGTCTCTGTCTCTCTCTCTCTGTGTCTCTGTGTCTCTCTGTCTCTCTGTCTCTCTGTCTCTCTCTCTCTCTCTCTCTTTCTATCTCCTTCAAAATCCTTCTTATATAAATATCCATCCTCTCTTTAGTTCTAGTTTCAGAGGATGGCAAGGTCTTTCTCCTTGAAAAGGCTAATTACTCTCTCTTTTAATCACAAATTCCATTACTATTCCTTGACTACAATTTCCTTATGCTATCATCCCTACACTCTTCCTCCCTTTTACTAGAACAATCATGGAATAAATAACATTTTTGAAAGCTATTGAGTTATCAAATAGGTGAGGACCTATATATATATAAAACTTTTGGGGGGGAGCAGAAACCAGATTACTAAATACTGAGGGATGACTAGATGATAAGGTAGAAAAGGTAATGAACACTGACTATTGTCTCTAGTAGTTCAATAGTAAAAAGGAAGAGAGCCTAATGATAGCTTGAGGAAATGGCAGTTCCAGGAAGATTTTTATTTTAAGGATAGAGGAGACCTGAGTATGGATAAAAAATACTAGGGAAGGAGATAGTAGACATGCAAAAATCAACATGATAGGGCTAGTGAAAGGATCTATGAGATAGGTTCCCCTGGAATGATATAAAACTACTGGACACAATAATCTCTACTCTCTTTACTTCCTTACTACTTAGGTACCCCTTAGTACTTATCAATCTGTTAAAAGGTTAACAATGTCTTAGTTGTTTTAGGAACCTTATTTTAGATTTCCACTTCTTTAACATATCTATAGCTTTCAAAAAGTATTAGTTATCTTAGTTACACTTTTCTCTCTGTGGCTTGATTTTTGAGAAGAGTGCTATATAGTTCTTTCTCATGTTTTTCCAGTTTCTTTTGATAGTAAACCATCTATTTCCCACCTTTTAAGTGCAGGTTTCCCCAAAGAATCAAAATCCTATTTTCATATACCTTTTCCTTGATGATCTCATCTATACAGTTGACTCCCAATATTATCTATATCTGTTTAATCTTTTCCTTTAATACTAGTCTCATAATGCCAACATATCAAATCCAAAATTAATTTGCACTATGTCCTCTTCAAAGAAAAGACACACAAAACTCTTCCCCATCATATCTAAAAGTATTTTTTCCTTAAATATTTATAGAATATATGTTAATATCATTAGCCAACTACATCCTACTTTCTATTATTTTCTGCACATATCTCACCATTCTCAGTAGAATTTAAGGTACTTGAGAGAATGGACAATTATGTTAAATTTAATCCATTTCTTTATTTTTTTGGTGGGGAAAAGGATAGTGTCCAAAGAACTAAAGGCCTTAGAGAAGATAGAGTATTTATTAGTGTGACCTCCTGAGCTAACAATCCTTACATTCCTCCTCCTCATTGCACTCCCCACCTCAAAATGCACTATCCTCTGCTAAGAAGTAAAAGTGGCTCTTCTTCCAAAGTAATGGCTCATTCCACTTCCTAAATAAGTTTGCAGAACACAAAAAATATTTCTAGCTTCACCATCTCAGTCAGGGATGAAATAGTTAATATCTTGGGAAGTAGATTCCAAGACAGTTTCTACAGAACCTACACTCCATTTACATACATATAAAATTGAGCACAATGATAGCTTCTCCACCCCAAGTTGTTTGGAGGAGAAAATGTGATAATATTTGTAAACGATTAGCATAGTGATGACATATAGTGAGCACTTAATAAATTCTTATTTCCTTCCTTTTTTTCCTTCCTTATTTTCTTCCTTCCTTGATATCTTCTTTCCATTGATTATAAAGATGGAATAGTAGCTATCAATTCACATTAACATGAAAAGAGATATTCACCACAATTCAAAAGCTCATAATGATGAGACTCCTATCATAACATGATGTTCATTTTTTGGTGAAGAGAGCTTACCCGTTCATCAGCAAGCTAACTCAAATGAAAAGATGATTCTTAATGGATAAATAATGTAGCAGATTATATTAATGAAATTTCCAGAATTCAATTGAACTTCAGAAGCAAAGAACAGAATATTTAAATCCAGAGAGGTAAAGGCAGAGCAATATCTGTTTTTTCAGTCTTTGTAGTGAACTCATTGGCTTTATCCCTAGCTTTTATTCACCTATACATTTGCTAAGTATATTATTTCAATCCCTTTGCCCAAATCATTGGTTATTAAAATGAACAGGACACACAAAAATCCCTGGGATATTGCACTGGAGTTTGAGAAGAGGGGAATTTTGTCACTACTATTATGGAGAAATGAGATAGAAAATCAACTAGTTCCAAATTCACAAAATTGTACTTTTGCTTAACCTACATCTCTCAGTTTTGACAATTAAAATAATATGAGGGAAATTGTCAATTGCTCTGTTAAAATTTAGGTAAACCAAACTTAGTTAAATATGATATAAACATTCTTCCCACTTTTTAGTCTAGGTGCAAAATATTGCATAGTAAAAGAGAAAGGTTTATCAATTTACCCAGTTTCACATGTAGCAAGTGCTACAGCTGGGATTTAACCCTAAGTTCTCTAATTTCAGATTCAACTTTCTACTGAACCATGTTGCTTCTTTTTATTTTCTATTACACCCTGGCTAAGTCACTACACTGTAGTCTCCTGATGTGTGAAATGGGAAGAAAAATGGCTGTATTACCTACCTACGAGATTGTTGTGGGGGAAATTGAGATCATGTCTATGAAATTCTTTGAGAATATTAAAACAATACACACACATACCCTTACATTAACCAAAATGATTAATATCAGTTATAATCATCGTGTTAAATTTGAAATGGGTCTATTCCAACTAGGATTTCAGGAGATCTTTCAACAGCATTCAAAAGAATGCTTGTAGAAATACAAAGAAATAACATAGGTTCACAAGTTTCTATTGTATAAGGAATGATAGGATATTTTTTTCTTTATATTTTTGGAATCCAACAGAATGCCTTGTACAAAGTCATCTAATAAATGCTGAATGAAATTGGATTGGCCATGGAATCTGAGTTTTTGTCCAATGATGCAATTCTTAGTTCTTTTGATCTCTTTGCAAAAGAAGTTTAATGGAGGTTATGTTTCTCTAAGGAAGGTGGTCATTAGAATCAATGTTTTTATTTTTATACATTTCCTGATTTTCTTAGTTCAAGAGCCTGTTTAAATTGGTTTTGTTGAAAATACTGCAATTATCTGGGGTATATTCTCATCTCTATCCTTCTAATTTGGTGCTAATTTTCATCTTTGCTCTAACCAGTTAATGACCCAATTGCCCAAAAAGCTGATTCTGAAAATACTTTATTCATAATCATTTGTGTCACTCAGCATTAGCCATTGACAATTCTTTTAATTCCAATTTTTCAAAGTATATATTTCTAATTTATAGGCATGAGATTTTAAGCAATCCACAAGTGATTGTCCTTTTTAATTTCTTGCAAATAATGAAAATAAAAATAACAGCTTGCACTTAAGTAGTGTTTTATTTTTTGCAAAACATTTCACAGAGAGAGATCAAGTGACTACTTTTGAGTCACAAAATCAGTTAATGTCTTAAGTCAGTATTTGAACTCAGGTCTTCCTTACTCTTTATCCAGCACTTTATCCATGTAAGTATGTATGAATGTATGTATATTTTCCACTTTACTTTCTTGTTCTCACCATCACACTCAATTCATTTCTTCACTTTAATCTTCTGAAACAAATGTTGCCTTAAAAACTAAAACTACCTTTTTGGTGTTCCCCTTGCCTATACTTATCACAAGGCCTGGAAGGCAAATGGACTAAGCTCTTAGTGAAATGCTATTTGTTGTTATCCCTGGTCACACAATGAAATCAGTTCTGTAAAAACCTTTATTTGCCTCTTTAGAATGACCTAAAAACAATGCTTCCATTTCAGCTGTATCGTTTTATATATTTTGTTTTAACGGATAGCAAAAAATAACCGTATAAACAGGGTCCTATAGTGTATTAATTCTCTGGTCAATGAACATACATTTCATGGTTAGAGTGCCAACAATTAAATTAATATTTGCTGATGGTTTGTATGATCTTTGCAACCTCTGCCCCATTTTTGTCATACCAATACTATTCTTACAGAAGTCAAAGGGAAAACAAAAAAATAGGACTGAGGCAAGTTCTTATTTTTTAATCTCCTCTAATGCAAGGTCAAAAATTGATCACATAAGAGTCCATTCAGCCATTATCCTGCTATCATTCCTATGAAATTTAATGCTTTATTATTATCACTAACATCATTAAGTTTTCACACCAAAAAATTTACATTTAATTAGTGGAAAAAGAATCCAAGATATCATTACATATTTGAAGAAATGCAATTTGAATTACTTCTGTTTTTGACCTTTATCACTGTTCAAGTAGAAACTAGCCCCTCTAATTTCTCTCCTAAAATTATCCCTTAAAAATCAGTACTTTGTAATTAAACATACTGAGGGCTTTCAACAAAAGGCACATTTTAGGACAGGCAGACACATTTCTGCTAAAAGCATTTCTTATGAGTTTCTAACAATCACGATTTTTAAAATAATTATAAAAAAGCATGTTGATGACACCTTCTGGAGTTTACTATGCATGATAAAATAACCCTCTAAAATTTCTTAAGATCTGTGAAATTTGACAGGGTGATTAGAACTTGACACTGCTTGGTGGAATACCTGGGAGTTCTGAAGAAGAATGAGCTTACAGAAAGAACAGAAACAAGACCATGGAAGATGCCATTTTTTAAAAATCACAAATATTTGAGACACTAGAGGAAGCAGAATAAAAACAGGATTTCAAAAAAGGAATAAAGGCTGCCATGGGATACTAGAAATTGCTTTTTGTAGTATTTCGGAGCTTCTTTATCTGTGGACATAATAAATGGGCCGAAGTTTTCCCTGGAGATATTCTAAGATATGTTTCTTTGTACACTTCAGTCATACAATGTATTGCTTGCTATTTGAACACTGTCCATAAGTAAATAAGACTATGTGGTCTATCCTGGGATAACTCTAAAAATCTGAAAAGAGCACAAAATCTAGTCATTGTTGATTAAATAGCAGAAGAATTGACATTAATATTCCAGCTGAATGAACTCACTAAATTCAGAGCTATTGAGTTAACACCCACTATAAAGCAGTGATGCTGATAAAAGATGGAATTAATCTGACTATTTACACAGCCAACAACACTAAGACAAGATGCAGGGGCATTAATGGCACTAACTAATTATACTTTTAGAAATGGTTCCCATGACATTCAGCAATGTTGCTGTAGAGCACACTCCAGCCAAGGGAATAGAAATAATGTGAAATTGCCCATTGAGGCCACTTACTGAGTCAAGATTTCCATGAGAGGTGGACAAACATGTTTGGAGTTTAAGTTGTAGGAATTATAGGTGCAACAATTTAGAACTTGAAGGGCTCTTCTAAGTAGAATCAATAAGACTTGGATTCAAATAAAATTTAAGTTAGCAACCTGGCATTTATTAGTCCCACCTGATGGAAATACAAAGAAAAACTTAGGCATTGTACACTTTGGGTTAGGGACTTAATTTCTATGAATCTCTATTTCCTCATCTGCAAAGATGGGGATAATACACATACTTCCTAAGGTTGCTGTGAAGATGAAGTGAGATAATGTAGGTAAAGTACTTTGTAAACCATAAAATGCTATATAAATACTATTTGTTATTTTTCCCAAGATTAAACATGTAGTAAGTTGCTGATTTATTAATAACAATGACTATCATTCATATAGCTATACAATGTGCCAGACATTATGGTAAATAATTTATACTTGTTATCTCATTTGATCCTCACCACAACCCTGTGAGATATGTGTTATTTTATAGCAAAGGGAATTGAAACACAACAGATCCTTGTCCAGGATAAGAAGTAGGACTTCAATTCAAGTCTTTTTGACTTCAGGGCTGACATATTATAAGCAAATTGGGAGAATATAGAATAATCTACTTCTCATATCTGTGGAGAAGGAAGGAATTTATGGCCAAAGAAGAACTATAAAATATTATGAAATGCAAAATGGATTTTTATTTATTAAAATTTTTTTTTGCACAAATAAAACCAATGTAGTCAAGATTACAAAGGAAACAGAAAGCTGAGTGAAATTCTTTACAGCTAGCATTTCTGATAAAGGCCTCATTTCTAAAATATATAGAAATTAACTCAAATTTATAAAAATACGAGTCATTTTCCAAATGACCAATGTTCAAAGAGTATGAAGAGACAGTTTTCAGACAAAGAAATTAGAACCATTTCTAGTCATATGGAAAAAAAATGTTCTAAATCACTATTGATTAGAGAAATGCTAATGAAGAATGAAGTTCTATTTCAGACCTCTCAGATTGGCTAAGATGACAGGAAAAGATATTAATGAATATTGGAGGGGATTTGGGAAAACTGAGACTAATGTATTGTTGGTGGAGTTGTGAAATGATCCAATTATTCTGGAGAACAATTTGGAACTATACTCAAAGAGCTATCAAACAGTGCATATGCTTTTATTTAGTAGTGTATCTACTGGGTCTGTATCCCAAAGAGATTATAAAAGAAGGAAAAGGATCCTTTTGTGCAGAAATGTTTGTAGCAGCCCTTTTCCAGTGGCAAGGAAGTGGAAATTGAGTTAATTCCCCTCAGGAAATGACTGAATAAATTATGGTATTTGAATGCAAGAAATATAACTATTGTATAAGAAATGATGAACAGAATGATTTTGGAATAACCTGGAAAGATTTGGAAAGAAGTGATGCTGAGTAAAGTGAGCAGAACAAATAGAACATTAAACACAGTAAAAGAAAGATTATTTGATGATCAACTATGATGTACTTAACTCTTTTCAACAATGAGATGATTCAAGGCAATTTCAAAGCCTTGTGATGGAAAGTGCCATCCACATCCAGAGAGAGAACTATGAATATTGAAGTAAATCAAAGCATAGTGTTTTCACCTTTTTCACATTGTTATTTGTTTACTTGCTTTTTTCCTTTGTCCTGTTTTTTCCCCTTTTGATATGATTTTTTTTTGCTCAGCTTAATGAATAAGGAAATATATTTACAAGTTTTGCACATATTTAACCTATATCAGATTACTTGCTGTCCTGGAGAGGGAAGAGGGGGCAGGAGAGGGAGAAAAATCTGACACAAAGTTGTGTGAAGGTGAATGTTGAAAACTATCTTTGCATGTATTTGGAAAAATAAAATACCCTTTAAAAATTGAATTTCAAATTCTATCATTCCTTCTCCCCTCTTTCCACTCTCCCCTTTCTAATATGGCAAGCAATCAGATATAGGTTATACACATGCAATTATATAAAACATTTCCATGTTAATCATTTTATAGAAAAAGACCAAAAGAAAAAGGAGAAAAAGAAAAATGAAAAATAGTATGCTTCATTCTATATTCAAATAATACCAGTTCTTTCTCTTGGGGTGGATATTATACTTCATCATTACTTCTGTGGGATTGTCTTGGGTCATTGTACTGTTGAGAACAGCTAAGTAATTCACAGTCCTTCACTGAACAATATTTTTTGCTACTTTATACAACATTCTTCTGGTGCTGTTCTCTTTATTATGCATCTGTTTAAACAAGACTTTACAGGTTTTCCTGAAATCATTCTTCTTGTAATTTCTTAAAACACAATTATATTCCATTACAATCTTATACTACAGCCTGTTTATTCATTGCCCAATTGATAGGTATCCCTTTGATTTCCAATTTTTAGCCAGCACAAAAAGAGCCTGTGATAGACTTCAAACTAGACTCCCGCTTTTAAATTACTTCTCATTCTAATCCATCCCTACACAGTTGTCAAGCTGATTTTTCTAAAGTGTAGATATGACTTTGTCACACATTTGCTCATTGAACTCTTGTGGCTCTTTATTAATCCATTTCCCTCAATCTGTGCACCTCTCCACTGATCAGTGTTCTATTATAAAGCTACCCTTCCCTTCTATTATGCTCTGTAGAATGCTTGCTCCACATGCAACCTTTTATCTTAAATATTTTATTTTCCTATTTCTTTCATCTTCTAGTTCCCACTGATACTCAGTACCCTCTTAAGTACATAACCTGACTATCAATCAATTCTGGTAACTGTTCTCTACTGATCTCTAGAATACTCACCTTCTTTCCTCACAGATTCAGTTGCCTGGCTCACAATCTTTCTCATCTTCCCAATCCTTGACCTCATACTAAAGGAATTCATCTTATTCCTCAAATATCCTAATTTTACAATTTTTCAACTTACCCATTTTACACAAACTAATTCCTTTAACCTACCTCTGCCACAAAGATGGCCCTATCCTTGATTTTTCCCTCAACCACAAATAGATCACTTCCATGTTTAGGAGCTCTGAAATTCCCTTCCCTTATTACAACCTGTTATCTTTTCACTTCTTCCTCTGCCTTACAAAAACAAATTCTATTCTTTGTCTTCATCATGACCTCCAATCGTTTAAGCCTTCAGATCTTTCTTAGGGTATCACCAATACATTAAATTTACCTCCTTCTCTAAGTTTTATACTAAACTGGGAAAACAGTGATCACTAAGGAAGCCAAGATAAAATATTAGAGGTGACAATTCTATTGAACTCTCTTCATATTCCCTTTCATACAATTTTGAAATAATATCCCAAATCACATTTTGAATCAGTGGAACCCCCATGATGTCAGGGTGAGATATTTTTCTGGCCTAAGAAAACTTAAGAGTCTGCAAGATGTCTATAATATCTGGATGGGCATCAGTCTGAAGCACATATAGGGAGAACAGCAGAACCAACAGCAACACAAGCAGCAGAAGCTTTCAGGGCTCTTAGCCCTGAGATAGCAGAGAGATTGAATAACTTTTGAGAAAAACATTATAAGGGATCCTTTATTGGCACTAGATATGGATGATGTTGAGTGGTAACCCTATTGCCCACAAGCACTGATGGGTAACAATTTAAGGAAGGAAAAGAATACTGGTGGATTATCTGAGGGAACAGGAGCCCTGATCTCAGTTTTAAGGCAAACAGGAGCACTAGCTCTGTAAGAGCTACAATAGGGTAGACTAGCCCTTAATTTGTAAAGACTAGAGAATAGCAGAGGGAGGCAGTAAACATGTGTCTTATAGAATTACATCATTTTGAAGCACCCAAAAGCTGCAGACCTCCAAGAAATAGCTTGAAAAACATCAGGATGGAAAAAAAAATAAAGTTTGAGATAATGTCAGGTGAGTAGAGCTTTTAAATATCAAGTTCAAATTTGACAAATAGGTCAGAAAATATGCAAACAACAACATCACCAGTTTCCCCTCTGTTTCTAGAATATTGGGACAGTTTTCCTCAATGACCTCTTGTAGAATGCTATCCAGGCTCTTTTTCTGGTCACGGCCTTCAGGTAGACTAATAATTTTTAAACTTTCTCTTCTGGATCTATTTGACCTTTCTTGAAGTTTTTTCAGTCCATTTTGAACTGGAGAATAGTTTCATTCTGTCAGACTCTGTTCAGAGGCTTGGATTCATGTAGTTTTTGAGGGAAACTGGGAGAGCTAGGACAGCTTCCTGATTTTACTCCACCATCTTGGCTCCACCCCTAGAACTCTAAATTCATGCTATCCAATAAATCTTTCACATTAGGACTATCTAATTTCTGAGTGCCTTTCTAGATCTCTTGGCATTGCCTCCATATTATCCATTATTCTGTTGAACTAGTCAGTGCGTGCATAGAGACCTAAGTGATGCTATGGATAAAACCCTGGGCCTACAGTCAAGAAGACCTGAGTTCAAATCTGGTTCCAGGTATATAATACCTGTGTGACTTTGGGAATTTTAACCATGGCCTCAATTTCTTCAACTGTAAAATGAAGGCAATATTAACATTTACATTTGAAGTAATTTTAAGAATTCAAAAAGATAATTGTAAATGGTTTAGCACAGTGCTTTTAATATAATAGAAACAATGCGTATTTCCTTCTATTGTTTTTTTATTTACTTTTGATATAGAATTGGCTCTCTATTTAAATATACATACATAATATATATCTATACATATATATAAATATAGATTGATAGTATACACACACACACACACACACACACACACACATATACCCCTCCTTGATGATAAGCATTATGCTACCTCTTGCCCAATTCTTCATTGGGAATATAGTACAGTATTGGCCTTTGAAAGACTTATAACCTTAGTTTTTCAGAAATTGTGGTATTATTTTATGTATCATAGTAATTTGGTGTTGGGGGAAGCTTGAAGCCATTAAAATCTCTGCTGAATTTCCCAAATGTAGTTTATGATTTTAACTAAATCTCTGTTTCTTGATTCAAGTCCAGTTCTTTTCTAATAGTTTTTTCACTTTCTATTCATTATAAATGTATATGTTTATATTCTATTACATTTTACATATACATGCATGTATGCAAATGTGTATATATGTATATTTTATATATACATTATATATAAAACACATATATGTATAATATACACACAATATCCATGCAAGTTTTCTACATGCATGCTTAAAATCTGAATAATTTATTTCATTCACATGGTTGCTTTTGAGTGGATAGTTAGGCTCAACTCTGGAGAAATTGTGGGTTTCATTTGGGAAGCAAAAAACTTTTTTTTTTCCTGTGGCATTTATTTTTTTAGACTCAAACTGGTTATAATCGTTTGTTGTATTGAATAGTGCATGTTTAGCCTGGAAATAAAAAGAGTTGGGAGTGGATGTAAAACAAAAAGTAATAATCATTTCCAAGTGTTGGAAGGGCTACCATGTGGTTAGAGGATTGAACTTATTCTACTTGGCCCGAAAGGGAAGAATCCATGGAAGAGTTTCAAAGAAGTAGATTTATGTTTGATATTAGGAGAGAAATATCTCTCAATTACAGCTATCCAAAAGTACAATAAACTGCATTCAGACATTATGGGTTCTCCTTCTTTGAAGGCCATTAAGCCAATGCTGAATAATTACTTGTTGGACATGTTACAATAGGGATTCTTTATTATTTATGTTGGACTGATAAACATCACTGAGGCACCTTTCAACTCTCAAATTCTGTAGTTCTGCTAACGTATAATTTTCATAAGGTCATTGATGAACAATAGCATTTGGATCATCATCTATAAGGAATTATTTTTCAATTTGTATTCTACTTTATACATCTTTCATATTGGTACCCAAGCATTTATATTGATTACATCTTTTTAAAGCCTCATTTTCTATTATCAGAATTCCTTTAAATATATAATGAGAAATGAAAAATAAATGTGAGTATTGACATGTTGAGCTGCTATGATACACAACTGAGGACTTTCAACACATAGGTTTTAAAAAGTATTTGGTAAAAGGAAGGAGAAAAAAGAGACTTTAAAAAATGATTATATATGCATAGTTTATACCAGTTTAGAATGTGTATTGGATATGTGAAAACGAAACAGAGTTGGGAAAGTGCTAGACTTGAAATCAGAAGATTTCACTGTAGACCTGGCTTTGTTATTTACCAGAATGAAAAATTTGTATAAGTTACTTTAACTTTTAGAATTTCTCTCTCCACAATTTCAGTGTGATACTAATAATGTTTCCTACTTCATGCAGTTATTTTGAGGTAAAGCCCTTCTAAACTGTTAAGTACTATGGAAATGTGAGCTATAATCATTATTATTACTATTATTTTGGAAATAGACTCATAGATCTACTTAGTAGTTTTCTCTTTTTTCATATGGATGGTAATAGCTACTTAGGAGAATGAAAATTATTTCTCTTTCAATTTTGTTCTTTTCAGTTGAACAACTGTTTATTTACTTGGTTTATGCTGTGAATAGAAATGATATTAATTTAGTGTCTCTATTTACTTTCTCATGCACTGATGCATTGAGGCTTCATAATCACCAATGAGACTTTGTAAAAACAAGAGTTCAGAAAACCACCTTGGTGAAGAATACCCTTTTTAAAGTGTATGAGTTAAGAAAAGAATAACACAAGTGGCTAAGAAAACAAATTACCCATTTCTCTGAGGGCTTTAAATATTAGACCCAGAGGAGCTTGAAGCAGTCAAAAGAGCAGTTATAGGGTGAATCAATACATTCTACATCAGTGCATCCTACAACTGCTACCTCCCCTTGCAAAGGAGAAAGAAGGTATGTGGCTCTCTTCCCTTTGTTTGTTATAGCATCTAGAACAGATGACATCCAATCAGATTCCAAAACAAAAAGAGATGATAAGCAAAGAAACTGCCTGTTAAGGAGAGACTATTTGCTCTTCCTCTCTCTATCACCCCCATAATTGTCATAGGACTTTCAAGGAGAGTTATAGTACCAGTGGGAGATAATGCATACAGTGGAGATAAATAACTAACTCAAAGAAAAGAGCTTCACTTAGTGAATCAAAAGAATTCTTAACTCACCCCTTTCCAGGATAAAAAGGGTAACATAAGAAGGAAAAAAATTGTAGAAATAGTCCCAAAAGAATATGGACTGCGTAGAGAAGTATACATAGGAATGCAAATGAAGTTCTCTATAAAGGATTCAAGGACTTTCAGATCTACTGGTTGATTGTTAATGGCAAATACACCAAAAAGGATTGGTGAACTACAGGACTAGGAATGACCTCCCATAGAATCTAAAGCCACAGAGACCCTTGGGAATCAAACCTGCTTGTGTGAAGAGTTGGGAGAAAACTACCAGAGGGAGTAGTGTTACCTCTGGAAAACTCACTCCTTTTCTGATTTTCTGAATTTCTGTTTAAAGTATCAACATTCTTCTAGTCAGCCAGATTTACAACCTTAATATTATTTTTTAATACTCATTCTCCCTTAGGCCATATATCCAATCCCATAAAACCAATTAATTACTAAATCTTATCAATCATCTTACTTCAGGTCTTCAATATGCCTATCCTAAAATATCGTAACAGCATCCTAAGTGGTCTCTGTATCATAAGTTTTGCCCTACTCCAACCAGTCTCTATACAGTTGCTAAAATGGTTTTTCTACAGCACAGTTCAAATTAAATTGGCCTTCTACTCAATGAACTTCAGTTTCTCCTTGTAACCTGTAGGAATAAATGTAAATTCCTCAGGTTGTCTTTTAAAACCCTTCATAATCTATTCTCAATCTACCTTTCCAGAGTTATTAAACATCATTCCCTGCTATGGTCCAGGCATTTGGATCTTTACATTGTTCTGCATGCATGAAGGGTCTTTTCTTATTTCCCTGACAATGAACTTCAATTATGCTTTTCTCAACATGTATTTTACTCTCTCACAGTTCTGCCTTTCAAAATTCCTAGTTTCCTTCAAGATTCAGTTTAATTGCAATTCTGTATTGATGTCTTTTCTAATTCCCCTATATCACTGAGTTGATAATTTGAATCTTTTAAAATATTAATTAAAAAATTAATATTTACAGATCATATGCAACTATGTATGTGTGTATATAATACTGACATATGACTAAGTTATATAACTATGTAGATATATACCTAAGATATAACTATATATGTGTATATATCTAAGATATATAATTATATATTTATATATATGGATATATAAATATATAGTTATATAGAGTATGATATCTATCTATATAACTATAACTAGATAATGTTTTCTATACAGAATAGAAGCTTCTTGAGGACAAGGAATTTTTAATTTTTGTTTTGGTACTTTTTAATGACTAACAGAGTCAACAAATTTGTGACGGTTACAAGTATGAGAATTTTAGTTACTATAAATATAATTTCAAATTGCTTTGTAGAACATTTGGAACAATGCATAGTTCTACCAATAATATAGTAGTATATCTTTCTATAGCCTCTTTGACATTGTCTATTTTAATATCTTGCTATCCTTGAAAACTATTTGAGTTTGCATCTCACATATATTTTTAATCAATGATTCGCAACAATTTTTCATATGGTTGTTAATAATACACAATTTCTTTCTTTTTTGTTAAAGAATCATTTGTATCCATTGTACTTATTAAGGTATTGCTCTTGGTTTCATATATTTATGTTAGATACCTATACATGTTATATATGACTTTTATCAGAAGTATTTGATGCAAACTTTTCCCCTATTGATAGATTCTTCTCTTAGTACAGTTGCATTGATTTTCTCCATGCCAAAGCTTTACTATTTCATTTAAGCAAATTAGTTTATTTTTAGTGAGGTATTTGGTTAAGAAGCCATATGCCAGCTACAGCTGGAAAAGGCGACAGATTTCATTTGATTTCATTATTAAATGATAAGCCTGAAAAATCTAGATTTAAAAATAAATAAATAAATCCACTTTTAAAAGTGTTCATATAACCAAAACAAAAAGTAAAAGACACAGGATTACTTTTTCAAAGCTACCAGTCAGTCAAGCAAAGAAACCACAAACCTCTCTTAAGGCCTGAGCCAAGCGCCATGTGGTCATTGTTTGGGTCCTGATTGATTCAGATTTAATGTAAATAGTGATCATTTCTGCTTTGGCCAGAAACCCTGAGGATCTTCCCCTCCTAGGTTCATTCATTCATTTATTTATTTACTTAGAATTTTTGGACTAGATGAAAGAGGAGATTCTTGCCTCAATTAATATCTAATTTTAATCTCTGAATGGGTACAACCTCAGTCAAACTGAGACCTGTTGAAGACCTTAGACTAAAAAGGCCAAGGTCTCCCACTGCATCCAGAGCCATGTCCAGTGATCCTGAAATCTATCTGGCCACTGGACCCAGATGGCTGTGGAGGAGGCAGGTGACCTTGCCCAGCCCTGCCTCACTTAAATGCAATTCACTTGCACCCCTCCTTGATGTCATGGCCCTCTTCAAAAACAAAGGGCAAACAACAATGACAGCATAGCACAAATAATTGTACTGCATGCCCCAAATGAACAGTAGTGCAAACTTCTAGACAATAATCTGGAAAGCCCAAGCAAAAAGTATTTTTTTCATAATGCATTGAAGCTATTTTCTGTGTATAGTTATCTGATACAATCCTTAATTGCCCATTCCCAGTCTTTTCTACAAAAGATAAGGACTAACTAGAAGTCATAATACCATTAAAAATACTGACAGTGTCAGATGATTCAAAAGCATTAGCACCTTCCTCAATTATGTGAGTACAGTATACAATGATACATGATAAACATCAACTATCTTCCTAGCCAGACTAGTATCATGAAGTAGTAAAATCAAGTAAAGGAGCCATGTCTTCTCTTGTGAAAATCGCCATCAGATTGACAGCAGGGCTGAATGTAATTATAACTGGGAGATTGGCCAGGGTAGTGAGGATAATCTGGTGGTAGTAAAGACCTTTAGGATTAAGAAAGACCTTGGTGATATAATAGATGAACTGTAGTCCTTCTTACTAATCTATCTTTCTTGACTTCCGAATTTCCACAGCAGGTAAAAGGAAAATACTATTTTATAGGGTTAGCTGTGTGCATTTAATTACAGGCATTGGTTAGAAACATCATTGATAAAATTTTCTTCAGAAGATGCTGATGGGTTGGAATAATGAATCTCCTTAAATGACATTTGAATCTGGACTCTTCAAAGCTATAATTACATAGTATGTGACACCTGGTTCTAGCCCAGTGCAAATATGCAGTACAAATTCAAATAATGTGACCACTTTAGGGGGATTCATTATATACACTCTTTGGTACCTAGTTATAACTCACAGGATTGCTTAAATCAGGAAGAGGCACACAAGGGAACAAAAGGTTTCCTTAATGAAAAATCAGCCTTACAAAAGTATCTTTTGTTGTACTTTGATGATAAGTAGGGTTTACCATTATTTCTTTACTCACAGGGGAAATAAACCAAGAAAGAAAGGAGAGGTATAGGGGTGAACGTTACCAAGCACTGCAGTTATGTAAAGCAAAATGGTGTGACAAAAAACCCAAATGACAATTTAGCCGGTGAAATAAAAGCAACAGGGGCCCAATTGTGTGTGATAGTTGAACAAATGCAGTAAGTAGGCCAGAGTCGGCTCAGCAATAATTTTGCCCATTTTTCTGAAAACAAACCTTTTGAAGTGTTTGTGGAGGATGCCTGCTCATTTTTCAAGTGGTCTATCCGGCAGCTGTGTTGCAGATAATCAAGAAACCCGGGGGCAATTAATTCTCATGTTTTGACAGTGAGAAAGTGGAAAAGCCTCAGGTTCTGGCCACTAGAGTCATGCTTGGGAGGTTCTTTATTAGGCCTGGAGATCAGATGTGTTACCTACTTATGTCAGCTTTTTTGATACCTACTGTCCAGTTCCAAGTTCATGGCTTTATTTCCTCACAAAACATGGTCTTCCTTCATACAGTGGTAATGCTCTATGTGCTATGTACTATTGTGTAGTTATTTTAGTCATGTATGACTTTCTGTGAACCTATTTGGAGTTTTCTTGGCAAAAAATACTGGAGTGGTTTGCCATTCCCTTCTCCGGCTCATTTTATAGATGAAGAAACTGAACTACGGCAAACCGAGTTAAGTGACTTGGCCAGGGTCACACAGCTGGTAAATGTCCAAGGCCAGGTCTTCCTGACTCCAGGTCCAGCACTCTGTCTCATATTATAAAGGGTAAAGAATGATGGACCAAGAATTAGGAGAAATGCTTTCTAATTCCGACTCTGTGACTTTTGGTTCTTTACCTTACTGGAATTCATTTTCCTCATTTGCAAAATTAAAGTGCAGAAGTAGTTGATAGTCAAAGAATCTATCATAGTTGTATAAAAACTATTTGTTAAGTTGTTTGTGGCTGTTCCTTCCCACTCCACTCCCACCACATGTAGGAAATGGCCTACAAATGAACTTTTTTGTAGTGTCAAAGGCTACACTTCCTTTTTATAGATTCAAATGCTATACTTATTTTTTGTAATGTCAAATGCTATTCTTTCTTTAAGTGATGTAAAGTGAATAAACATGGCTTTCTATTGATTATTTCTTAGAATGAAATTTCATTCTACCAGTGGACCCTCTGGGTACATTTATTATGTTAAAGAAGATGTGGAAATGCTAAAATCACAGGACAATACAAGAATCCCAGACTGACTCTTTTTATAGAATAGAATTAAATGCTGAATCAGGTCTCTGTATAAGACTGGATTTGTTCACTGAAGGTACATTGTAATTCTTCTACCTGATAATTCCAGGTGCCTTGTTTAAAGTTTTTGCTCTTGTTCTTTTCTCTTCCTGTTGGTTTTATAGAAAAGCTTGAGAATTCTTTTGACTTCTAAATGTGCTTTTTCAAAGAATGTGGATAATAATAATGCATAAAAATTTTCATACAGAATGAAGATACGGGAAAAATATTTAAAAATCACATTTTTACAAACTCTTGTATTGATAAGTAAATTAAAGCATTATTTCTCATAACCACATAAACTTTACTGTTTTTATGATGGTTTTCAGATAAAAACAGATATTAATTTTATCACTATATATAGATATACATACAGGTATGTGGTCATACACCTATATAGCTATCGCTCTCTCTCTCTCTCTCTCTCTCTCTATATATATATATATATATATATATATGTATATGTATATATATATAAAACAGATGACATACGATGGAGAGATGAATGCATAAATAAATCAATTATCAATTCACTGATAAATATTTTGCTTGCATATAAACATTTTAATATCTCCTTGTTTTCTTTTATAGCCTGTTAAATTCCTGAGTTACTTACTTTGAGAGGTTCCTCTTCTAGCTGTTTAGATAATGACTATGTTTCAGCAAAAGAAAGCCTCATAGATTTGGACAGGTAATGAAGACAGATATCTGGAAGTCCCTAGCTGAAGGCCCTTGCATAACAAAAGCCAATCTTTCTCATAGAGAACTGTGTCTAGCAGCTCTAGTCTTAGTCATTCACAATTTTCAAGCCTCCCAGGACACATATCTTAAAGTGCAGAATTGATTATACATCAGGGACATGTTACAAGCCTAGAGAGTATATAAAGAAATGAACTAAGACACTCAGTTTATACTGCTGCTTTTCCCTACAAAATTCATATGAACAATGGCATTCTCCTTTGTCTGTTAGCAGCTAGTGAGGGGTGAATTTCACAGAAGCTAAATGGTAGTGGAAGAAGCGTTTTTACCAGCTATGTTCCTTACAATTGCTGTTTAATATCTGCTCACCTGTATCATATCCTTTAATAAAATATAGTAATTGTGCATTGGGCTATACTTTTTCATACTAGAGGTATGAGGAAGACTTTCCAAACAGTAATTCATTTAGAAAGCATTTGCTACTAAATGTTTGAAAAATATTAGGAGAAACTATTCATCTTACAAAAAGGGAAAATCAATCACATTTGAACTCAAAATAGGATTTTGGGGACATCAGTCTGATGGTCAAGGATGGACAACATGAACCCTGGATTCTTCTTTGGGATAAGATTCTAATGTTTAGGTCATATTAATTACACATTGGAAGCAGATCACCCCTATGCATAGGATTTAGCCTACCCATCAATGGAGTACTCCCACTTCATAGTATATCCGCCTTCTCCAGGTTGTGAGTTCCACCAGAGAACTTGTCTTTTCCACTGATAAATATTAAAAACCACTTTCCTGTCTAAATATATACTCCCCCAAATTTATTTCATATTTACCATTACTGTTATTTATTGTATCTCTTCATTTTGTCTGTAACCTTTTCTCATAAATAAATGTACCTTTGGTCAAAGAGAATGGTCATTGTGAATTCTTCACATGACTGATCCACAACATTTGGTGCCATACCCAAACATTTAGTATCAATTGCTCTCCTAGATCTTATCATTTGGTGCTGAATCTCAAACCCATCAATAGTAGAAAACCCACTAGATCTAAATCAGGAAGATCTGAATTCTGGTGTGATCTTAGGCAACTATTAAGTGTTTGCCCCTGGAAAAGTCACTTAACTTTTATGCTCCTTGGTTTCCTAATCTGTAAAACGAAGATGATAGTAAATATCTCCCATAATTGTTGTGAGGACAAAAATGAGGTAATATTCAGAAAGTACTTCGTAAACTTTAGAGTGCCACACAAATGCCAAATGTTGTTGTTGTTGTTGTTGTTACATTAATACTGGATAATTTTTATATTCTACCACTATGTGTAATTCTCTACTCTTCTCTTCTCAAATGCTACTATATACTCCCAGTTTATATCCCTTCCTTTCCTTGTTTGTCTTATGAATAACAACCCAAGGCACAAATAAGACTACTTAACCTTTTTTCAATATCTTTCCTATTTTCCTGCCTCTATTTGAATATTGCCTATTTGAATATGCCTAAATTTAACTTCCCCACATACCCATCAGCTAAAATCTTAACCATCCTTTAAAAGCCAATTTAAATGCCTCTTTCCTAAAGCTCACAAACATCCCTCCTGTCCCTTCACTTTTATATTATTTTTGAGTAATTATCATGCCCTTTGATCAGAAATGTAGGCTCTATCCTAGAATCTAAGGAGCTCTAGGAGAGTAGGAATTGTTCTTTGTATTTGTACATCCAGGATATAGTGTAGTGTTTGGCTCGTGGTGGACATCCTTGTTGATTGAATAATCTGATTTATGTGATAAAATCAAAGGTTAAAATTTTAAAATGACTGGGGGCAGAGCCAAGATGGCAGAGAGTAGACAGGTCTTTGAGTTGTTCCTAGCTTCCCTCAGATCAACACCAATCAAGCCTTTTGGAATGACAGAACCCACAAATATTTGGAATGTAGAAGACATTTTGAAAGAACTTCAGGAAAGGTCTGTCTCAAGAAGGGTGGAATTGAAGCAGGCACAGCATAGGAACAGTATAGTGAAGGGCTGAGGCTAGGGGAATCTAGTGGGAGGCTTGTAGGCAAAATACAACAGTGTTTGTTACTCTATCCTAGCTCAGAAGCCAATGGATCAACAGATTAGGTGTGAGATCTCCAATACAACTACAGAAAGTAAATAATGAGCCCCTGAACCTTAGCATAACAAGTGGACTTGGCTATGCCCACCCAGCCCCAAGGCAAGAAAAAGTCACTGTAGCCTGTAGAGGAAGTTTGGGATAATCGCTCTTTTGCCCTAACAACAGATCTCAACTAGAAAAATCACTCCTTAAAATTAGTTTTGGTGAAATGGGAAAAGAAAACTCTTCGAAAAATAGAATTTGTGAAATGGGAAAAAAAAATTCAATGAACAAAACAACTCATTTAAAAGATCAATGAACCAAATGCAAAAATAGATAAAAAAGCTAACAAAAGAAAATAATTAATCAAAAATTAGAACTGAACAAATGGAAGTGAATGACTTAATAAGACACCAAGAATCTGTAAAACAAAAAGAAAAAAGAAGGAGAAAATGTACAATATCTCACTGGAAAAACAACTGACCTGGAAAATAGTTCTAGGAAGTTCAATCTAAGAATTATTAGGCTACATGAAAACCACAATAAAAAAAAAAAAAACAAAAAAAAAAAAACAAAAGAGCCTGGACAATATCTTTCAAGATTTCATCAAGGAAAACAGCTCTGATATCCTAGAACCACCTGAGGAGTCATATTGTTTAATCAATATCCAGCAAAGAATTCTCCTTGCAACAAATTCAGTAAGTAGTCCCCTAGTCTCTGATTGAAACTTCTAATGAGGGGGATATCCTTTACTGATGGTTATAGTCCATATAACTTTATATAAATTCTAAAAGAGAAAGTAAGGCTGGTAACCTTGCATAGCCCTCTCTTACTCAAATCCAATTTACTTGGATGTCACACCATCACCTTCCTAACATCATGGTCCTGTTGGAGAATAAAGGACAATGTCTCCAACTCAAATTAGTGGACCAATAAAAGGCCATAGGCAAAGTCCCACTTAGTCATGGTTTGGGCTCTGATTCTGAGTGGATATAGGTAGAAATTGCTGTTTTGGCCAGAAACCCTGAGGGTATTCCCCTCCCAGATTGATTCCTTTCTTTTCTTTCTTTTTTTATGCAAAAATGTGGAAAAGACCATTCTTTATTTATTTCTTTCTTACCTGGCCTTAATCTTGCTAGGGCAGTTGCTTTAGTGGAACTGAGGCCTGTTAAAATACTTTAGTTTAAAAAGCTCAAGGCCACTGTATTTAGTGCCATTTCCAGTCATACTGATTCATATCTTGCTACTGGATTCAGATGGTTTTGAAGAAGAATGTGAGATTGGTGATTTTTCACAGCCCTCCCTCCTTCAAATCCAATTTATTTGCATGTCATGGTATCACTTCTCTGATATCATGGTCTTTTTTTGAGAATGAAGTATAAACAACAACAACAATTCATCTAATTATATTGTGGAATAACTTACTTTTTCTATCTTTTTCCATAATAACAGCAAAAGATAGATTATCAAATTTGCTAAATCTAGATAATTCACAATAATAGAATTATTATTAACCAACTGCTTAGCAATCCTGTAAACAAATAAAATATGGTTCTCCTAGCATGTCAGGTAGATTTAAGATACCATACAATTTAGTCATTTAAAATGATAAAATACCTAAACTAATCTATCTATTTAGTGCTATACCAATCAAACTCACAAGAGATTATTTAACTGAACTAGAAAAAATAACGACAAAATTCATCTGGAAAAACAAAAGGTCAAGAATTTCAAGGGAATTAATGAAAAAAAAGGCAAATGAGGGTGGCCTAGCTGCACCAGATCTAAAACTATATTATAAAGCAGTGGTCACCAAAACCATTTGGTACTGGATAAGAAATAGAGTAGTGGATCAGTGGAATAGGTTAGGTTCACAGAACAAAATACTCAATGACAATTGTAATCTAGTGTTCGATAAACCCAAAGACCCCAGTTTTTGGGATAAAAACTCACTATTTGACAAAAACTGCTGGGATAATTGGAAACTAGTCTGGAAGAAATTAGGCATTGACCCACACCTAACACCATATACCAAGATAAGGTCAAAATGGATTCATGATCTAGGCATAAAGAATGATATTATAAACAAATTAGAACAATGTAGGATGGTTTACCTCTCAGACCTGTGGAGGGGGAAGGAATTTGTGACCAAAGAAGAACTAGAGGTCATCATTAATCACAAAATAGATAAGTTTGACTATATCAAGTTGAAAAGTTTTTGTACAAACAAAATGAATGCAGACAAGATTAGAAGGGTAGCAGTAAACTGGGAAAATATTTTTACATCCAAAGGTTCTGATAAAGGCCTCATTTCTAAAATATATAGAGAATTGACTCAAATATATAAGAATTCAAGCCATTCTCCAATTGACAAATGGTCAAAAGATATGAACAGACAATTTTCAGACGAAGAAATTGAAACTATTTCCGGTCACATGAAAAGGTGCTCCAAGTCACTATTGATCAGAGAAATGCAAATTAAGACAACTCTGAGATACCACTACACACCTGTCAGATTGGCTAAAATGACAGGAAATGATAATGATAGCTGTTGGAGGGGATGTGGGAAAACTGGGACACTGATACATTGTTGGTGGAACTGTGAACGGATCCAACCATTCTGGAGAGCAATTTGGAGCTATGCTCAAAGAGTTATCAAACAGTGCATACCCTTTGACCCAGCAGTGTTTCTACTGGGCCTATATCCCAAAGAGATTTTTAAGGAGGGAAAGGGACCCACATGTGCAAAAATGTTTGTGGCAGCCCTTTTTGTAGTGGCAAGAAACTGGAAATTGAAAAGATGCCCATCAATTGGAGAATGGCTGAATAAATTATGGTATATGAATGTTATGGAATACTATTGTTCTGTAAGAAATGACCAACAGGAGGATTTCAGAGAGGATTGGAGAGACTTGCATGAACTGATGCTGAGTGAAATCAGCAGAACCAGGAGAACATTATACACAGCAACAAGACTATACGATGATCAATTTTGATGGACATGGTTCTCTTCAACAATGATGTGATTCAAACCAGTTGTGCTGCGATGAAGATAGTCATATACATCCAGAGAGAGGGCTGTGGGAACTGAGAGTGAACCACAACACAGCATTTTAATGCTTTCTGTGAATATTTCCATGCATTCTGTTTTCCTTCTTAGGTTGTTTTTTTTCTTCTTCTCTTTCTAGATCTGATGTTTCTTGTGCAGTAAGATAACTGTATAGATATGTATACATGTATTGTATTTGTCATATAATTTATCCTATCTAGCATGTATTAGATTACCTGTCATCTAGGGGTAGGGGGTGGGGGGGAGGGAAAGGAAAAGCTTTGGAAAAAAAAAGTTTTTTTTTGCAAAGGTCAATGTAGAAAAATCACTCATATGTTTTGCAAATAAAAAGCTTTATTAAAAAAAAATAAAAATAAAAAAAATAAAATAAAATAAAAAAAAATAAAATGATAAAATATCAAGCATTTTTTCCTTCTTTCTAAATCCTCCACAAAAGAAGGAAAGTTAAAACAATATAGAATCAGGGCGAAGCCAAGATGGCGAACTGCAGATAGCATTCTCTGTGAGCTCCTGAGACCTGCCCTCAGACCCAGACAAATTGAGCCTCCGAACTGGTTTTGGAGTGAGGGCTCCACCAAATACTTGGACTACAACGCACTTCTATCAAATATCTACTTTGAAAAAACTCTGAAGGTTAGTCTCAGGGGAACTGGCCACTGGCCACGATCAGACGCCAGCCGGGGCAAAGTCGGGCTGCCACAGAGGCGGGTTTTAGGCACCCAGGAAGCCCCTGGGAGACGCCTGGGCCACTTTGCTCTGCTTGCAGGCAGGTGCTTTGGCACATCTGCCTTTGGTAAAGGGTGGATTGAGAGCAGCTGAAAACGTGGTCCTAGTGCAGATCTAGCCCGACCAGCCTCAGACCGGAAGTCAACTCGGCAAACTGCCCCAGGGCAAATACAAATTGTTGCAGTATTCTCTGCTGGTGACCAATACCCCAACTTTAAATCATGAGCAAGAAGCAGATGAGAGCTCTCACCATAGACAGCTTTTACGGAGAAAAAATAGAACAGTCCCCAGATTCTGACATTATGAAAACAATCCCAGATGAAGCCACAAAGGCGGATTTAAGTTGGTCTCCCTTTCAGAAGGCTTACCTGGAAGATTGCATAAAGAATCTCAAAAGAGAGCTAGAAGAAGAATGGGGAAATAAACAGAGATGTCAAAAACTGGAAAACAGGACTGGTGAATTGGAAAAAGAAAACAATTCACTGAAAAACAAAATTTGTGAATTGGAAAAAATCACCAATTCACTGGAAAATAAAAATGGCGAATTGGAAAAAATCACCAATTCACTGGAAAATAAAAATGGCGAATTGGAAAAAGACAAAAATTCACTGAAAAATAAAATTGGCAAAATGGAAAAAGAATGCATTGAATCAAAAAATGCAATTGGCCAGCTACAAAAGGAGCTAAAAAAGATAACTGAAGGAAATAATACTTTAAAAATTAAAGTTGAACAAATAAAAGTAAATGACTCAATAAGACTTCAAGAATCAGTCAAACAAAAACACACAAAAAAATGAAAAAAATAGAAGAAAACATGAAATATCTCCTAGGAAAAACAACTGACTTGGAAAACAGATACAGGAGAGACAATCTAAGGGATATCGGACTCCCTGAAAGCCACAATGAAAAAAACAAAACAGAGAAAGAAAAGATCAATGAACTGGGCTTACAATTAAAAAAGCTAGAAAAAAGATCAAATTAAAAACCCTCAATTAAATACCAAATTGGAAATTCTGAAAATTAAAGGGGAGATCAATAAAATTGAAAATAAGAAAACTATCGAAATTAATAAATAAAACTAAGAATTGGTTTTATGAAAAAACCAACAAAATAGATAAGCCTTCAGTTAATTTGATTAGAAAAAGGAAAAAGGAAAATCAAATTGTTAGTCTCAGAAATGATAAGGGAGAACTTTCCTCCAATGAAGAGGAAATTAGAGTAATAATTAGGACTTTCTTTGCCCAACTTTATGCCAATAAATTTGATATTGTAAATGAAATGGAAGAATATCTACAAAAATATAGATTGCCTAGGTTAACAGAAGAGGAAATAAATTATTTAAATAGCCCCATTTTGGAAAAAAGAAATAGAACAAGCTATTAATCAACTCCCTAAGAAAAAATCTCCAGGGCCAGATGGATTTACATGTGAATTCTACCAAACATTCAAAGAACAATTAATCCCAATACTATATAAACTATTTGAAAAACTAGGGAAAGAAGGTGTACTACCAGATTCCTTCTATGAGACCTATATGGTGCTGATAGCTAAAACAGGTAGGCAGAAAAGTGAGAAAGAAAACTATAGACCCATTTCCCTAAGGAATATTGATGCAAAAATCTTAAATAAGATTTTAGCAACGAGATTACAGAAAGTTATCCCCAGGATAATACACCATGATCAAGTAGGATTTATACCAGGAATGCAGGGCTGGTTCAATATTAGGAAAACTATTAGCATAATCAATTATATTAATAACCAAATTAAAAAAAATGATTATCTCAATAGATGCAGAAAAAGCCTTTGATAAAATGCAACACCCATTCCTATTAAAAACACTGGAGAGTATAGGAATAAATGGGCTTTTCCTTAAAATGATTAGTAGTATCTACTTAAAACCTTCAGCAAGCATCATATGTAATGGAGTCAAACTAGAATCATTCCCAATAAGACCAGGAGTGAAACAAGGCTACCCACTGTCACCATTATTATTTAATATTGTCTTAGAAATGTTAGCTTTGGCAGTAAGAGAAGAAAAAGAGATTAAAGGAATTAGAGTAGGTAATGAGGAAACCAAATTATCACTCTTTGCAGATGACATGATGGTATACTTAGAGAACCCTAGAGACTCAACTAAAAAACTACTAGAAACAATTCACAACTTTAGCAAAGTTGCAGGATACAAAATAAATCCACATAAATCATCAGCATTTTTATATATTACCAATAAAGTTCAGCAGCAAGAGATACAAAAAGAAATTCCATTCCAAATAACGAATGATAGGATAAAATATTTGGGAATTTATTTGCCAAGGGAAAGTCAGGAACTATATGAACTAAACTACAAAACACTTTCCACACAAATAAAATCAGATCTAGTCAATTGGAAAAAACTTAAAATGCTCATGGGTAGGCCAAGCGAATATAATAAAAATGACAATACTACCCAAACTAATTTCCTTATTTAGTGCCATACCTATCAAACTCCCAAGAAATTATCTTACAGATCTAGAAAAAATACTAGCAAAATTCATTTGGAAGAACAAAAGGTCAAGACTTTCAAGAGAATTAATGAAAAAAAAGGCTGATGATGGTGGACTTGCTGTACCAGATCTAAAACTATATTACAAAGCAGCGGTCATCAAAACCATTTGGTACTGGCTAAGAAATAGAGTAGTCGATTAGTGGAATAGGATAGAATCACAAGCAAACTAGGCAATAACTATAGAAATTTAGTCTTTGATAAAGACCCCAGCTTCTGGGATAATGACTCACTATTTGACAAAAACTGCTGGGAAATTTGGAAACTAGTGTGGAAGAAATTAGGGCTTGACCCAGGTCTAACACCACATTCCAAGATAAGATCTAAATGGGTTCATGATCTGGATATAAAGAGTGATACTATAAGTAAATTAGAGGAACGTAAAATAATAAATTACCTCTCAAACCTATGGAGATGGAATAAATTTAGGTCCAAAGAAGAACTGGAACTCTTAATTGGAAACCAGATAGATAACTTTGACTATATTAAGTGCAAAAGCTTTTGTACAAACAAAACCAATGCAGTCAAGATTAGGAGGGAAGCAATAAATTGGGAAATCATCTTTACATTTAAGGGTTCTGATAAATGTCTCATCTCTAAAATATATAGAGAATTGTCTCATATTTATAAAAATTCAAGCCATTCTCCAATTGATAAATGATCAAAGGATATGAACAGACAATTTTCAGAGGATGAAATTAAAACTATTTGTAGTCATATGAAAAGTTGCTCCAAATCACTACTGATTAGAGAAATGCAAATCAAGACAACCCTGAGGTACCACTACACACCTGTCAGATTGGCTAAAATGACAGGAAAAGTTAATGATGAATGTTGGAGGGGATGTGGGAAAGCTGGGACATTGATGCATTGTTGGTGGAGCTGTGAACGGATCCAGCCATTCTGGAGAGCAATTTGGAACTATGCTCAAAAAGTGATCAAACTGTGCATACCCTTTGACCCAGCAGTGTTTCTATTGGGCTTATGTTCCAAAGAAATCATAAAAGAAGGACAGGGCCCCACATGTACAAGAATGTTTGTGGCAGCCCTTTTTGTAGTGGCTAGAAACTGGAAACTGAATAGATGCCCTTCAATTGGAGAATGGCTGAATAAATTATGGTATATGAATATTATGGAATATTTTTGTTCTATAAGAAACGACCAGCAAGACGATTTCAGAGAGGCCTGGAGAGACTTACATGAACTGATGCTGAGTGAAATGAGCAGAACCAGGAGTTCATTATACACGGCAACAACAATACTATATGACGATCAATTCTGATGGACATGGCTCTCTTCAACAATGAAATGTTTCAAACCACTTCCAATTGTTCACTGAAGAAAGCCATATACACCCAGAAAGAGGGATGTGAAATGTGGACCACAACATAACATTCTCGTACTCTAGATTGATGTTTGCTTACATTGTGTTTCCTTTATCTGATATGTCTTTTGTGTAGATAGGATTTTTCTTGCACAACAATGATAAGTTTGGAAATATGTATACATATATTCGATTTGTCAAGTATTTTAACATAATTAACATGTAGAGTATATTCTGCCATCTAGGGGAGGGATGGGGAGTTGGGGGGGAAAATTTGTAACAGCAAGCTATGTAAGGGTTAATGTTGAAAATTACCCATACATATGTTTTGCAAATAAAATAAAATTAAAAAAATAAAAAATAAAAAAATAAAATGGGAGGGTCTGAACTAGGAAAAAAAAACAATATAGAATCTTGGTATCCCATACACATAGTCAAGCAAAACAAATCTCCATGTTGAACATATCTAAAAACATCTTGGTCTCTTTTTGATGAAGCCATGTATCCTCTTTGGGATCCTTGTTTGTGATCATTTTTTCTATGTGTACCAAATGATTTTCAATAAAATTATTTAATATTTTTGGTCCATTAGTTTGTAGTTTAAAAGTTTATTCTCATCCTTTCCCCCCCTTAAAACAGAACAATATTTGCATTTCTTCTCTATTATGTTACTCTTGCAATTCTCCATGATCTTTAATATAGCTCTGCTAATGGCTCAGCAATGACAGCCACTAGTTTTTTTTTTTTCAATATGTAAAACTATAGTTCTTTTAGACCAAGTGACTTAATTCTTCTGGAATAAGATGTGAGCTCCTTGAGAGTAGGGATTGTTTTATTTTTTTCTTTCTTGCTCTGTTTCTGGTTCAATGCTTCATACGTAGTAAGAACTTAATAAAATAGTTGTTGAGTGGGAGATTGAGCAAAGTTGTTCAGTTTTCAGTCATGTCTGACTTTTTGTGATCCCATCTGGGATTTTCCTGGAAAAGATATTGGAGTGGTTTGATATATCTTTTTTTCCAGCTCATTATACAGGTGAGCAAATTGAGAAAAACAGGATTTAGTAATTTGCCCAGGTTCTCACAGATAATAAGTGTCAGTGGCCTGATTTAAAATCAGGAAGACAAGTCTTCATGACTCTAGGCCCAGCACTATTCACTGCACCACCTAGTTTCCCCTGGCTAATTAGGTATTCTTTAATTGTTTCTTTATTTATCTTGAGTATCACTTGTTCATCATTTTTATTTCCCCCCTAATCTTTACAATTTTCTTGTCAGAGAAAACAGAAGTAAAATGAGGCTAGCCCAGTTGTTTTTTCTCAGTCCTGAGTTACCATCATTTCATCCACCCAAAACAGTTGTAACTTTCCTTTAGAGTTCTATTTTTCCCTACTATAACAGCAAAAAAACTCCAAAATATTATTGTGTTAATTTTGTCTTTCCTTATACCTTCATACACTCTAAACTTTAGTTCTAACATTTATAAGAAATGAAAAACTGAACAGACAGACTTTCTAGGTAATTAAAAATCAAATCCTTCGTTAAGCTAGTTAACACTCATTAAACTGATGGTCAGTGGTTTCTCTCAGTAACCAAAGACTCCTAATGGAAATACTAAATGCCTTGTATACACACACAAATACATATATATTTTTTTGCTAAGGCAATCGAGGTTAAGTAACTTGCCCAGGATCACACAGCTGGGAAATGTTAAGTGTCTGAGGCCAGATTTGAACTCAGGTCCTCCTGACTTCAGAACTGGTGCTCTATCCATTGCACCACCTAGCTGCCCCAATCTTCAATATGTTTTTTAAAGGAATGCCCTTGGTGGGAAAATCAATCCTGAATGATGAACATCCAAATGAGGAGATTGATTAAAAGTCTTCAGTTCCTCCTGCTAAGAATGTGGCTTGATCATAAGACTCAGCTGCCTCCAGCAATCTGGACAGAGGAATCCATTTTACCCAGACCACTGTAGTTAGTTGTGTCCTTCATGAACTGGGTTAACCTTACCTCCATTGTAAGGGTACAAGGGCATGGACTCATTGCTTTGGGGTAGGAATTCATCTACATCATCTGATTCTGTTTACACTCTAAACAGAAATAAAGTCTCCTTCCTAGTTGGGCAGGATCTCTCCCAAGATTGATAGATGCTCCCAAAGAATTGGAGAAATTTCTCTTTATCTATCAGTCATGTCTTTCAGAAATTGACCTATAGGGCCTGGTCCTTGAATGAAGAAATAATAAACTTATATCCTAATTAATAAAAGACTATTAATAAAATAGAAAATAATTATTTTTCTTACATCCTTCTCACAAGTGTGCATTTATCTTCTATTTCTTGATCTTTTCTACTTTTTCTACATAGTCTTTTACATTTCTAAGACTTCTGACCCCAAATCAAGTGATGTTCTCATCAGACCTTAGGGTTTTGAGAATCTTGATTTCATCTTCCTTTTTCCTCACTCTAAATCAGTAAACCCTTTTAGAACAGGAACCACGTCAAATTCATCTAAATTATACTTAATCAACTCATTAAAGCATTAAGCACACATTCTAGATATACTAAGTGATGAGCTCCTGAATGGTGGATATAAGAGAAACTAAAGAATTGAGCCAGCACAGAAAGGGAGAAGTCACTGATAGAGAAAATTTAGCTCCATGGTCCCACCCTCTGGGGAGGTTGTCCAGTCAGAAATCCAAGTTTTGTCAAACTCCTGAGCCTACCCTCTATAGGGATCTTGGGCAGCCTCACATTGCCATGTCCTGTCAGAAATACAAGACATGTCCCTGAGTTTAAATTTTCCCTATAAAATTTACTTACAGCCATGTCATACTCACTGCCCTCCTTTGGATCAGTCCTCCATAACATTCTACCTCATGGATTCTTTTTCATTATTCAGGATTTAGCCTGCCAGCTGAGGGGATGCACTAACTTCATGGAGTTATTCCTTTCTCCTGGTAAATGGCAAGTTCCACTAGAGAACTTGCCCTTTCCATCATTAATTACTAAACACTCTTTCTATGCTCTCCCAACTCTATTTCATATTTACCATTCCTGGTGTCTATTGTTTGTAACCTATTCCCCTAAATAAATCTCCCCTTTGCCAAAGAGAATGGCCATTGTGAATTCTTCACAAGGGTGAACCCCAATTTTTCGTGCCCACCATCATTTACTGTCTACATAAGCCATATAACTAGGTACTTAATTAATATTTATTTAACAGTTGACTATAGAAGACAAGTTAATAAGCACATGTATATCTACATATATAGAAGCATTTTTATTTTCCTACTATATGCTATATTCTAGAGATACAAAGACAAAAATGACATTACCCCTGCTTTTTTATTGGGAAAGACAAAAACTACACAAATATACCTAAAATAAATAAGGATAGATAAAAGGCCTGTGGTTTCTTTAACATATGAACTCCTACATAAGAAAATTCCCTCTGCCAGCACTAGCTCTGTACAGTACCTGGAATTTATGATTTTAGAGTTCTGTCCAGAACACTGAGTGATTAAGTGAATTGTCCAGAATGATACAGTCTGTATGTGTCAGAAGAAACATAAAATAATTCAATGCACTTTTTTTTTTTTTTTTTTGGAGGAAGGAGTAGGAAAGGGGAGGCAAGAGAAGGAATTAACAGATAGATAGAGCAGGTAAGGCTTTGTGTAGAAGGTGGTGCCCGGTCAGAATTTTGATGGAAACAAGGGATTCTAAATGGCTGACAGTACAATTCAAATATTGGGAAAATGCAGTACAAAGATATGGTAATGGGAGACAGGAGATGGGAGATAGTGTTACTTACAAACACATACATAAACACAAAACCACACAGACTTAAACACATTATATTTATAGGGAAAATGCATTTCTCTTTCCATATCAATTAATATATTTGGTCACTATTTGTATTTTAATTAGAAAAAAAATTACTATAGAGAAGTCTGTTTTAACAAAACTTAGCCAATAGCTCTACTTCAATCAGCCTCCACAAGGAGTCTCTAGCTTCACAGCTTTTAGTGAATGAATTTCTTCCCCCACCTTCCCCACTCCCAAATCCTATCCCTTCCCCAAGTAAAGCAGCATTTAAGTGTTAACTTCTTATTTCTTGAAGTTGGAGTTTTAAAATGGTCTGCTCCACAGGAGATTGCACATTAAAACAGACATATCAACTGAAATGGGTGCAATCACTTCCAAAGCCTTCAAATAATCTGAGCAGGCAGTGTAAATTGCCACAGAAGATTCTCTCCTCTGTATCCTAACCCTCAAGTAAGGCAAAAAAGTTGCTGGAATCAAAGATGACAACCAGCAACAGCCAAGGTCAGATGGAAGAGAAAATCAGGCACACAGGATGAGTCAAGAAAGAATAAAAATGAATTTTTCCATAGTTAACCAATAACTCCAAAAATTCACCCCCCCCCTTTTTTTTCATTTTCATGGAGTTTAGGCAAATCTGTAGTAAAATAGTATATACCAGGTTGTTTGTTTTGTATTAATGTAAGAAAAGTGAAGATTTTTCTCCCCCTTTTATAAACTGTCTATTTGGAAACAGATGAATGGTTAAAAACAAACAAACAAAAATGAAACAAATACTAATGGTATTATGATTTACAAAGCCAAAAAACACTGCAGTTATAAATTCCCAAAAAATCTTTGGTCTATCTAGGACCTTAATATGATCATTCTAACTAAAATTATTTACACTCAAAGCTGAAGGATATTGTTAATGTTTCCTAAGGATGAAATCTTTGGAAAATGTCAAATTGTCCACTAGTAGATGGAAATCAAGAAATATACTAATGAATTCTTTATAAAACAATGGATTTTTATATAATGCTGCATTTGATAATCACAATAATTCTGTAAAATAGTTCAGGATGGTAATATTGTATTTTCCAGATGTTCCATTTCCCCACAAAATTTGGCTAAAATGAAAAAAAAAGAAATCATATTTGTATACATCTAGAAATATCTACATATATATATATATATTTCTTTATTTAGCCAGATCTGTGATTTCATCAGCTTATGGTATTACTGATGAAGACATTCTTTACTAATACAGGTTGGAACCTTCTATGGGAAATGAAAAGTTAAGTTATTTATTCTGGTCACCCAATGTAAGTAAGAAGTGAAGCTTCAACCCAGTCAGATTTTTGACTCAAGGACCAATTTTCTATCCACTATGTAACATTTTCTCTGCTGAAGGTATGCTGGGAGCATGCTGGGAGTCAAGGACCCTGCATGGAATGACAAGGTCTCCACAGGGCCTGACCCCCCCATGTGTGCAAGGCCAAGAACCCTGCATGGAATGACAAGAGTCTTGACCCTCATGTGCAAGGCAACATGAAGAAGCCCCCACAGAACTAAGCATTCAGGGATACAATTGGTTAATGATTATCTGCTTAATTTCTGACCTAGGAGTTCTTAGCATAGCTGTATGTATATACCCATCCATCACAATGAGGTGAGCACTAAGCCCTTCACCCCCCCAAAAAAGCCCCTTTGTATTTCTGCCTAAACATGAAAGGTTTCTTTATTAGTGAACCATTAAACAAACTTAGAGACTGGGAAACTTGGGAAATTGATTGCTTTCCCCAAAAACTCCAAAAGAAATCTCCAGTTACTCCCTCTTGTTTGAAACAATTCCAAATTCAATCAACCTGGCCCTTCTCTCCCCTATACAGAACTTACAGAAATAATGATATGATGAAAAGAACAGTAAACATCAGTGATAGATGGACACATTGGTAGCAAGTAAGTCATGGGAAAAAAGTAAGAGAAGTAGGCCATTGCATGG
The DNA here is from genome assembly GCA_023553655.1 of Myrmecobius fasciatus. Lineage (NCBI taxonomy): Eukaryota > Metazoa > Chordata > Mammalia > Dasyuromorphia > Myrmecobiidae > Myrmecobius > Myrmecobius fasciatus. The sequence goes on along the minus strand of JAJPUD010004978.1, from coordinate 46,506 downwards.
TTTACTGACCCCTACACAAAAACAAGCTATTGTATGAGTGATTAATAAATGGGCTGAGGAAAATAAGTTCTTGAGAAAAAAATGTTTCTATTCTAAAAAATCTTATGATCATGTTAAAAATTAAAAAGCATTGTATAAGTCTTGGAATAAGTAAATGTGACATTTTTAGAGAAGCTCATGTTCTGCCAGTTATGACATGATGACCACAAGGTACATTTACCTTTAAAGTTTCACTATTGTTATATTGTTTGATGAATTTACTCTGTACATTCTTTTTTTCTAAGAAGCATTGCACCTGGGGTCCTGGGAATTTCTGGGCCCCAAGAAAATGTTGTAATCCTAGCCAAATAATTATCCTATCTCTAATCAACCCTAACTTTGTAAGACTATAAAAATCATAAGCTTTCTTGAATAATTTGAACAAGCTTTAGCCAATAAATCAAACTTGATGACCATGCCATAGAGTGTGCAGTCTCTTGTTCCCCTTCGCGGACTCCAACCCTCCATTTAAGAACCTAGTTCCCCGTGGAGGCTGGACCTCCGCAAAGGTGGTGTTTTGACAATTAGTACATTATACATGTATATATGTATATTCTAGCTAAGTAGTAAGTGGTTAGAGTGCCAGGTCTGGAATCAGGAGGCCCTGACTTCAAATCTGGCCTCAGACATTTACTGTGACGCTGAGCTAATCACTTAACCCTGTTTGTCTCAGTTTCCTCATCTGTAAAATGAGCTGGAGAATGAAATGGCAAACCATTCCAGTATCTTTACTGAGAAAACTTCAAAAGGGTCAACAAGAGTAAGACACAATTAACTGACTAAACAACAACATGCTAACTGTACACACACATCCATCTATCTCTCCAAACATAAAAAATCATTATGACATCTCTCTTGTCTTGAATCACTATTCAAAATTTTTACTTAACTTTTGATATGTTTATGTGTAATCTTCCCAAATAGAGTATAAATTCATTGAGCTTGAGAATAACTCTTTCCTTACTTTCATCATATATGAATACATGTTACTCAATATATTTTGTTATTTAAATTTATTGGCTTGTGACCATAGGTAAATATCATATCAACACATATATATCAATAATATTTCCACAACTACAAAATCACATATCACTGACATATATAAGGGTTGGTTACTTTTAGATTAATAGTATATTACCACATTTTACAGAGGGAGAAACAGTCTCAGGGATTAGCACCCCCACACTACTCTGTACATTTTAATGGTGTTTCTTTTCAGCAATACAAGGATAGATAGGTAGATAGATAGATCTATATCCATATATATAAATATATACACATATATAATATATATGTGTATATATTTAAGTAAGACTATTAGATTAAAATATATAAGTCCTAAAATCAGAATAAACCACTATACAGGGTATTCCAAAATTTTGGTACAGTTTTAAGCTTTAATAGATTAAAACTGCACTAAACCTTTTGGAAAAACATATTTTGGATCAAGGTTGATCCAAATCCTCAAACTTAGCAAATAAATCCCTGAAGCCAAAAGAGCTTTGGGGAATCACATATTTACAGACTTTTTTTTTATTTGACATTTTGTCCTCCAAATAATCTGCCCACTGCTGGTTTATAAAAAAAAAAAAAACAAGCTAAATATTAATTGAGAGAATATGTGTTTATATTTATTCTACACCCTTGGGATTTTCACTGCTTCCTCCCTCAATCCAAATCTTTAAATACCCAAATTAAACCCCATATTTTTCCTAGTCTTTCCTTGTTCTCCAACCTGAAGTGGCCTTTTCATCTTTTCAATTTCTATGACAATTAATTTCTGTATAATACATTTGGTACATTCCATGCAACATCTTTCTATAACTTCTTTGGACTATTAAAAAAAGTTTTATTGCTAATTAACTTTTCACATATTTGTGTCTGGTTTCTCCTGCTAAATTATAAATTCCAAGAACCATTTTTTATCCTGGTCTGTAGCCATTTTCACCTAGTCCAAGGTCATTCACACAGAAGATGTTCATAAATGCAATGATAACTATCCATAGGATATATAATGTTTCAATGGAAAAAAGTATTTTAAAATACAAAAGATATATACCATATTCTTTAATGTGAGTGTTCCTCCAAAGATTCAGATCATGGCCCATCTGTACCTGCCAATTCTACATGATTCTATATATCTTTACGTCCTATCAGTTTGCACAAGGGACACACCCATTGTGTTAAGGCATTCCTTGAGTTCTTTTTAACCTTATGATACTACCAAATAATATAAGCAATTTTTATCACTTATCCCTTGCTCCCATTATGTAATGATCTTATCTTCTTTTTTAATCACATATTTTTATAAGGACATCCTTTATGACACTATTTCTACACAGATTCTTATTGAAATATATTCATACTTGCCATATAACTCTTTTTTAGTGTTCTTCAGGTTGTAATCAACTTTGACTCTAATATCTATTTCAGAACACAGCTATACTACATTACCAAAAATTTTTTAGACTCAAAATACCTTTGATGAAAAAAAGTATCCTGGTCATTAAAATAATTTCAATTTCCCAAAGATAATCCAGATAACTTTCTTTCTCCTAGCCATTTCCAGTTCCAATTCTCCAATTTTATACTATGATACATGTACTGATGAATTTTATAGTCTGTCCATTCTATCATAAATCAGTGTACACAAAGTAGGTATTCTTCATCCACACAGCTTTAAAAAGTATTATCATTGATATCCCAATTAAATTATTAAAACTAGGTAAGCTTTAAAGGCTACTAAATAAATGGCTTTTAGCTAACAAAATTATTTTTTTCAAGTTTTGATAGCTGAAATGTACTAATATTTTTGGGATACTGTATATAAATATTTAAATTTAAGCAAGGGATCAATATAGGACTGGAAACAAGAACTAGTCATAGGTTGTAATTTAAATGGCAACTGAATACCAATAGATAGAATGATCACAATTGCCACTGAACATTTGTGATCATTGTTCACATGATCATATAATCACAATAGCTCATTGAATTTCCAGTATTAGCCTGAATCAGACAGAAATGCTTAGAAACTAGAGCCTCAAGATATGGGCTGTCTCATATAAAACACTGAGGTTGACATTAGAGTTCAATGCTATTTCAAGAAGAAAACTACAGGGAAGAGAGCTGGGCCAGCAGACTGAAAAGGAAAATAAAAAAGAAAAGAAAAGGTAAAAAGAAATTCACATATGCTATGGACTTAAAAACACACAAAAAAAGAAATCTGTGAAGCCTTCTTTGGGAAAGACTGACTTCTCGAGATTCCTAGCTTTAGGGGTAATATTCCTATTTATTCAAAAAGGAAAATTGAACCCCATGTCCAGAAAAGGACTATCAGCCTTCCTTCTCAAACAGAATACATATGTATTTACATTTGTTGGTGATATGTAACTGTATTTAAATTCCCAAGACCAAAAGCTGCAAGATTGTGAATAGACTCATTTTAGCCATTTGATCATACTGTATGAGCTTCCTTTTTGTGTATTCTCAGAGGCAGGCCAAGTTCAGACGTGCAGAAAATGTAAATGGCTCTTTTTAATATGGTAACAGTTCCAGTGGATTCCGTACCCAGAAATCAGCTCTGGATTATTCTTGGGAGCTCCTAGTAAAGTCGCTTAGCTCTGACTTTATGCCAACAAGGATAAATTCCAGGGAGCAGGTCAATAGGAAGCAGAATTGGTGGCCAGAGAAAGATACATGGGTATTACATAACTCTAAGCACAAGGACTGAAACACCCAGTGTCTCAGATTGGATAGGCTGGAGAACTTAATGTCTAGATAAAGGACAGCAATCACTGCTGGCAGCTGATCCATTGCTTCTCTTCTTGGTTTCCAGAGAGGAATACCTGTGATTTATTGCTGCTCACCAGCTGTTGTGAACTTGATGACTAAGGAAGGTAAAAATTGTCCAGCCAGCAACAGATACCACATGTCCCTCAGGGAGTCCTGAAAGGCACCCATAAAAACTACTGCCCTAGACAGGTACACTAAGCACCAAACTCTCAAGTGAGAATTTCTCCACTTTTCAAGACCCACTGATCTAATGAATGATCTTGCATAATAACAATAATAACATTAATCATAATTTTTACCACAGCAATGCAAATGTCAACAGCAACATCAGCAGGGAGCTCAGAGGAGATGAGTTCCAATCTAACCATTTTTATCTACTGCCAAGTCACCTAACCTCATGTTACTTTAGGCAACTATTTAAAATTATAAATCTCAGAGAAAGTGAACTTCTTTATAGGTAGTTTCTTAAAGTAAAGAAATCATAATCTCTTTCCCTCTCACCCACTCCCAAAGCTCAAATTTCTATAGAGTTTTAAACATTTGTAAAAATGCATTGCTTTGAAAAACTCTGGGAAGTAGAAAACCAGTAATATTGACCCCATTTTACATTGGAGGAAAAAGGAAATTAATGAAGGTTAAATTACTTTCCTAAGATCATATAACTAGTAAGTGTAGGAAACAGAAATCAGCCACAGGTCTTCTGACTCCAAGTTTCATATATAAGAAATGTAAGGAAAGTGATTTAGAGGGAAAATTTAGCTCCAAAAAAAGTACTTAGTGAGAAGGAAAGCAAAATCAGAAATAACCTGGTGTAACTCTAGATTTAGAGAGAGCAGATTTTAAAAAAAATGGAATAGGAAGAAACTCAGACTAAAATTTAACAAGGAAGGCAGTACTGGCGGGATGGGAAGTTCTCAAAAATGAAATTCTGAAGACCCAAATAGAAGCAATTTCTAAGAAGTGGGGAAAGTAAGGAGGTGACAAAAAAAAATCAGTGTAAAGGCATGTGAAATTCATCAACCTACTTGAATTTTAAAACAGAAGCCTCTATAAAGTCCTTTTTTTCCATCACCTTTTTTTTTTTTTTTTTTTTTCTCCTTGCCCAGGCATATAGTACTGTGGTTCACTCATGGCCTAATCTCACTGCTGATTTGCATGAAAGCTTTGACCTGTTCAAATTCTGACCAGGATCAGTTTTCCCCTTGTGGAGATCCTGGTGGCCTCCTACTCTTCTCATATTAGGGAGTATGGAATATTCATGGAGGACTAGTACCTCTGATATGAGAGCTTGTTGACGTCTTTTCAGGTCTGCTCATCCACCTTCAGTGTCCACCTTCATCTAACTTTCTTCTGTGTCTCCACAAAACTATAGCATGATCAGCAGCCTCATATCAGTAAAACCATTTGAGTAGCTAAGCTAAACTCCGATCATGTGAAGACTTCTCCCTATCAGAATAGGCAAATTAGAATAATGACCACATAGGCAGCTGAAATAGGTGCTATGGAATACTTAGAGATAAATCAGACACTGCAGACATCAAGGCCATTTATTTCATCTTGGGCCATTGCCAGTCATCTTGACTTTGATCTTGCCACTGGACTTTGATGACTCTGGAAGAGAGAGACTGACAACTTTGTGAACTGCCTTACTTAAATGCAATTTGGGCTCAAGTCAAAACATCACTCATGATGTCATTAGTTCTTTTCTGAAAGAAAGGATTAACAAAAACAACAAATAAAGCAAATTGATGCCAGAAGAGCTATGATAGTCCTATGGCAAGTCAAAACTCCCAAACAATCTACCAGTCTCAACCTCCTTTAGAAACAAATATTAAGGGGGGCGGAGCCAAGATGGCGGAGTGAAAAGGTGACTTTCTGCCTCTCCTCCGATCTTCTCTCAAATCAACAATAAAATAAGCCTCTGAACTGATCTTCAAGTCAACGAACTCAGAAATATTTGGGCACGGCTCTCTGGAAAACTTCATATCAGGTTAGTCGGACTCGGACAGAGAGATAAATAGACGACCCCTGTGCAGGACGGAAGTGAGGGTGGGACTCAGCTCAGCTCATCCTGGAAGAAATTCCAAACTCCAAACTCCAAATTCCAAACACTTGGAGTTTATCTGAAGCACTCGGGACACTCTGCCCTGATTGGGGGCAGGTGTTCTGGCAGACTTGCCTTGTTTAAGGATTAATTCAGACTTAGTCTTAGCCCCCACGGGCCCAGCACCTTAAGTCAACTCGCCGAAGTGCCCCAGGGCAAAGCATCTTCAGCCGAGGTTTTTTTTTTCCCCTACCTTAAAGAGATATCCACTCTGTCTAAAAAAAAATGATGAAGAAGCAAAAGAGAGCTCTCACCATAGACAGCTTTTATCAAGGCAAAGAAACGACCTCAGATACAGAGGTTTCTTTAGACAAAAATCCAGAAAAAAACAGCAAGGACCATCACTGGTCCCCGTTTCAAAAGGCCTTTCTGGAAGACTGCATAAAGAACCTCAAAAGAGAGCTGGAGGATAAATGGGAAAATAAACTGAAATCAGTGCAAGAAGGATACAGTATCTTGCAAGAAGGATATGATGCTCTGCAAAAGAGATATGAAAAAGACACCAATTTATTAAAAAATAAAATTAGTGAAGTGGAAAAAGAGTGCAGTGAACAAATTGGCCGGTTACAAAAGGAGCTTAAAAAGGTAACTGAAGAAAACAACACTTTAAAAATAAGAATTGAACAAATGCAAGTGAATGACTCACTAAGACTTGAAGAATCAGTCAAACAAAAACAAAAAAATGAAAAATTAGAAGAAAATATGAAATATCTCCTAGGAAAAACAACTGACTTAGAAAATAGATCTAGGAGAGACAATCTAAGGATTATTGGACTTCCTGAAAGCCATGATGAAAAAAAGAATCTAAACACTATCTTCCAGGAAATCCTGAAAGAAAACTGCCCTGAGATTGTAGAATCAAAGGGCAAAATCACTATTGAAAGAATTCACTGATCACCTCCTGAAAGAGACCCCAAAATTAAAACCCCAAGGAATATCGTGGCTAAATTTCAGGACTATAGCACAAAGGAACAGATTCTGCTAGCAGCTAGAAAGAAACAATTTGAATACCGAGGATCAATAATTAGAATCTGTCAGGATCTTTCAGCTTCCACACTGAAGGATCGAAGGGCTTGGAACCAGATATTCCGAAGGGCAAAGGAACTTAACATTTTCATGATCTCTATTGACATTTGCTTGCATTGTGTTGCCTTTCTCTGATTCTTTTTTTTCTTGTAGATAGGATTTTTCTTGCATAACTTCTCAAGCATTTCAACATTATTAACATGTAGTGGACTTCCTGCCATCTAGGGGAGGGGAGGGGACTGGGGGTAAAATTTGTATTGGAAAGCTTTGTAAAGATCAAGGTTGGGGAACGACCCATACATATGTTATACAAATAAAAAGCTTAAAATTAAAAAATTAAAAAAAAAGAAACAAATATTAAAGAGAGTTAGTTACCACACATAAAGTTACTTTTTTTGCATCACTGTATAGTTGGGTTCTTGAAGGCTTTACTAGTAAAACTCAAATTCTATGTGTTATATATACCATGCTGGAAAGGCTGCATATATCAAACTGAATCTGCTTTCTGAGGACCAAGTCTAGCTAGTTACAGAGAAGCTCATAAATAGTAGTCAAGCCACTTGAATTCTTTAGCCATGTCAATCCATGAAAAAAACAAACAAACAAACAAACAAACAAACAAAAAAAACAGAAAACACAGACTAGTCTCTTTCCGGTGCAAACTCCTTCTATTTCTGCTATGACAGAAGCAGAGAGCAAGAAAAGAGGGGAAAGGATTTGGTTTTATAAGTTCCAGTTTCAGAGAGGTCTTTAATTTAGCTGTCAACAACAGGATGTGAGATCCTGATCAACAAGTGGACTTAGTATTGGAGTAGTGGAATCAACACCAATCTTACCATTCTCACAATAGAATGAAATCAAGCAAGAGAAAGTAAATTATAGGGACATGGCATCATTGCTTACAAATTCCCCCTTGGAGAGCCAAAACAAAGCAAAAGAATGGGAGTTGTCTGAATTTGTTCTATAAGAAATATTTTATTGAACATTTTTGAACTTATTTTAGTGTGCTTATAATAAGTATCTTCAGAGACCACAATGAAAATAATTGCAGTTTATTCAACATCATCTATCTTAAAGAATGAAAAAGTAAAGAATGTCTAAAGAGAATTTGCTATGGTACTCTAAATTAGATCTTCCTATATTTTAATTTGCAGTGACTTCCATAAAAAGGTAGGAATATGTCAAAATGATGAGATATGCTTCCAAAAATGTGGATCAGGAATAAAGAGTTAGAGAAGTTAAATACTTGCAGACTACAGAAAACTCATACCTCTATTCAGCATGAATAATTACTTCAAGAAAATTATCAGTGGACAAGGCAAATACTGTAAAGCATCACCAGAAAGGAAATTTATTAAATTTCAGTGACAAGAAATGACTCATTAACAATGTGGGGATAATTCTTGAATCAACTATCTAGTTACAGTCAAATCAGAAACTATTTTGAACAAAAGAACCAGGTTGGCACAAAGAGGGGAAAAATAAAAATGAGAAAAGGATATTTCATGTAGTTAAATGTTATCTTGACTTATTTAAGTAAGTTATTGATGAAACACAGGCTATGGAAAGAAGGAATATAGACACCAACCAGAAATTTTCATGCATAATTCAGCAATGTAAATCAATAAAAAACAACTGGACCTATAGTTAGGAGAAACAGAGTTTAAATCCCATTCCAAACAGTTGTTAGCTCTATCAACCAGGGCAAATTATTCAGTCTTTCTTTAACTCAATTTTCTCATTTGAAAAATAGAAAGGGGTATAAATGCAATAGCCTCAAAGGTCTTCTAATTTTAAAATATATGATCCTATATGATCCTTATAAGAAAGGATGTACCAACATCTATCATCAGGACTTGGCTATGCAACAGGTGAAAGGAGAACAGGGATAGTGGGATATGGAAGTAAAGGAAGGTTAGAATTCTTTAATGAAAGTAAGCTCACTTGTCTTTATTCAATATGTAATAAGCAGATAAAATATTAGAGAGATAGGTGCTACAATGGTAAGAAAAGTGGGAAGTTGGGAAGTTGGGAAGTCAAGTCATCTTATTGAGTTTCAAATATAGCCACAGACACTAGAAGGGTGACCCTGGCAAGTCACTTAACCATGTTTGCCTCAATTTCCTCCTCTGTAAAATGATTGGAGAAGGAAATAGCAAAACACTCCAATGTCTTTGTCAAGAAATGACCAAATGAAGACATGAACTGGACACAACTAAAATGGCCGAACAACAGCAACAACAATAAAATTGCAGTAACATCTTTCAATCAGAGCAAAACAATATATATTTTCAAGTTATATGATTTCATTCCACTTCTACATTTTTTACCATAAAAATGAAATGAAAGAAAATATAAGTGGGAAAGTAGGAATGAATCCAGTTGCTCTTGTTAGAGAAACCACAATAGACTTAATTTTATATTGTTTAGATTTATTATTGATGTCTACATGCAACTTAAATATAGCCATATATGTATGCTATGTATTTCATAAATATCCATGCTTTGTGTGTGTGTGTGTATATTCACACTTGCATCACTAAAAAAATTGGCAGACAAACTAGAATAATAATAGCTGACATTTACATAACACTTTTAGTGGTAAAGCACACACATTATAAATATTGTTTCATATGATAACATAAAAAACTGGGCAGCACAAATGTTTTTGGGGGTCTTAGCCCACTGATTTCATCAGCATATGGAACTCTTTGTTTTAATTTTCTTCACCAATACAGATTACTAAATCATCTGTGATTCATCATCTTAGAGTTGTCAAAAAGAATCAGGAGATTAAATAACTTATCAGAATGCAAGTTTTGAACACAGGCTTTCTTAAATTCAAGGCCTGTTTTCTATCTACTAGGCCATGCTTGCTTTCAGAGCAAATAATACTAACATTTTAAAGGTAGAAAGATAGAGTCAAATAGTTTTTATACCAAACTCATTGTCACAAAATTAGTGAGTGGCAGAACTGGGATGTGAACCTGCATCTTTCAGACTGCAAAACCATTATTCTCTCCTGCCTCAGTGAGATTGACTGTCCTGGCCTAATGACAGAACATATGCCTTTCATCCCACACCCATCCTGGATAAATTGAAAAAGGCTCATCACCAAATTGCACCTGGTGTGATAAAATTTTCAGCTGTAGCAGCTCTAGAACACACTCTAGGAATTCACAGACAGGTTGTAATCCCTGTTAAATCCCTGTTACTGGAGGGAGGATTCATGTCGGTGAAATCACAAATTCTTGAAATTTTCAAGTGAGAGTTTGAAAATATAAAAAGATATTTCCCCTTGGAAAAGATCACGTGTGTGTGTGTGTGTGTGTGTGCATGTGTGTTGTTTGAAACAGAGAGACAGAGGCAGAGAAAGACAGAGACAGAGAGACAGAAACAGAGAAAGAGAGATAGGGAGAGAGAGAAAGAGAAGAAGAGAAAGGGGAGGGCGGAGAGAAAGAGAGAGAAGGAGATTATAGGAAGCTCCATTTCTTCTTAGATCATAATGCTTTACGTGTCTATCCATGTATTCATCTATCTATCAGCTGTCTGTGTTATTCATTCATTCACTGATTTAATACATTTGAATAGCAACACATTTTCCTATTGAAGATAGTTTTATTCATTATGCAATTACTATATTTATTATGGAGTACTTGTAGAAAAATTAACTTGAAGATACAAAAAGCTGTTGAAAGTGACAATTTAATGAATTATGTTGACTTAGATATTTATTAAATACTCTAGTTTCCCAGAAAACTAACTTCTCTTATAATCTGAAATTACTCTAAACAGGAGTAGGGAACCTTTTTTCTGCCAAGGGCCATCTGGATATTTATAACATCATTCATGGGCCATGAAAAATTATCAACTTGTAGAACTCAAGCATAGTGGGAAGTTGTTGCACCCAATTTTCAACTCATCATCTCCTGTGATTGCCTTGGAAAATGATTTCATAGGTCTTATATGGCCTGTGGCTAGATGTTTTCCACACCTGCTTTAGGAAAAAAAAAACAAAAAACAAAAAACAAACAAAAAAACTATTTTTTTTTCTTTCTCTTACCAAGGTTTGTTTTTTTTTTTTTTTTTTAACCTTCATATGTCTGGGATCTGAGATTTTACTGATGTGAGTAAATATACCTAGTGGTCACAGCCTCTCCATGTGTTAGAGGAGGATTGCACGAGTTTTTGTGACTGAACAATTCATCAACCAGACACCAATCCTCTGGTGAGAGACTTCTTTGAACTTGGGTTGATCTCTAGATGACAGACATTCACACCAGCAATAACTCCATACTGAAAACCTTCCTAAAATGTGATAAGACATGTTAAACTCACTCACTGATATTTTAGGGTCCCCTCTATGAGACAATTAGTGCTGAAGTCCTTCCCTTCCTATAGACAATATGAAAATGAAGAAATATGAAATATTTTGTATGCAGAACATACTACATCTAAAGTACTAAGAACAAAATTATTTTGTTTGGCTTTGTTTATTTTTTTTTCTTTCTTAAGACACAAGATACGGGGTCTCTTAAATGAGCATAAGGTTTGGGTTTTTAAGCTTTGTTCCCCATATGAGAATGTTCTCTAAGCTTTAAAATTGACAATCTGAAAATCAATCTATGAATCCTCTAAAATATTTGAATAGTTGGGAATGACGTAATCCTCAAAGCATCTAGAATATGAAATGGTCAGTGTAGATCAGGTTTAATTGTTCATCCTCAATGCTTATGTTTTCCAAACAAAAGATGATTTACAAATCTGGCAGAAGATTAATGAAATACTTATATGCCTGAAAATATAAGAACGATTTAAAGGATATAAAAACATTTTATAGGTTTTTGCTTTTGTTTTGTATCTTTCTTAGGACAAGAGGAAAATTTTGGGGGAGAGAACAATGAAACATAACAGAAATGACACAGAAATAGTACTGGCTCTTGTTTTGCTCCCCCCTCCATACCTCCATTCCTCGAAGAACAACAACATACTAGAAAGGATAAATCAACATGGGTAAGGGAGAATTAAAGCAAAATATAAGGGAAAAGATAAAGAGAGCATACTGTTTCTCTTAATGAATCAACTAGTCTGAATAAACTGAATTTCAGTGCTCCAAAAGAAATTATGGATGAAATTACTGAAAATTCAGAGTATTGCAGTAGTGAATATAAGCGAATGCACTTCTGATTTTCATAAAGGAGAAGAAAGTAGATTCTCGAAACTACAGAAATATGAGTTGCATGATTCATGATGAAATTCAAAAACATTTTTGTAAAGGAAGCCATTCAAAAGTAAGAGAAACTTTTTGGATAGCAGTGAATTATCCTACTTATTCACAATTATCAAGCAGAAACTGGATAACCATTTGTCATCGATGTCTTCTTTGTGTGTATATGTGTGTCTGGGGAATTCTGGACCATGCAAATAATACTTAGTTTAATTCAACAAACATTTCTTCGCTATGATGAACAAGACACTATTGCAGATACAGATGATATAAGACATATTCTCAAAACACTAATTGAGATATAGGAAGATATATATGCAAATAGAAATGACATATATATCTACATCTCTATCTACTTATCCATCATCTGTCTATATTTATATATCTATACACTCAGTTGTGATAAAAGGGTTTTTCAAATTTTTTATTGTTTTATTTTTTTCTGGTTATACATGTATATTAACTTTTTAAATGCACATTTCTTTTTGAATTATATTGGGAGAGAAAAATCACAACAAAAGGGAAAACTTGTGGCAAAATTTTGAAAAGTTTGAATGAGGAGAATTCACTTTCACTCTAGAAAGTCAGGGAAGATTTCATGAAGAAGGTACCAGGATTCATTTTTAAAGAAACAGAAAGATTTCAAGATAGACAGAAACTAAGTGTCAAAGAGGGCAAAATGAATCCAAGTAGGAAGAAAGTGGGTGCTTCATTAAGGTGCAAAGTAGGGTATTTATGGAAAGTTGGATAGAACACACAGATCAGATAAATTTGGAAAAGTATTGGTAAAGGGCCTTAAATGCCAGCAGTATGAATTCATATTTTATACAGTAGACAATGGGGAAGCATCAGGTACAGGACCAACAGGATAAGAACAAACCTGTACTGATAATATGTGGGTGGAGATTTGTGACAATGGGGATGGAAGAAAAGGGACAAAAATGTCACAGCAACTGCCTAGATTTATGGAGTAAAGAGAAGGAGAGAAGTTAAAAATAATTTCAATGTTCCAGGCTTGGATAATTGGGAGAATGAAGGTGTAAGCTACAAAAAACAAGTCAGAAGAATGATTAGGTACCTTCTAGCTACGAGATGTATCATTTTATGATAATTAAGTGATTGACTGAGGAAAACATGTCATAACTTTCATAACCAACTACCTAATAAGCATTTTCAATGCATTTCAGAAAAGAAACAGGCAGCCCTTCTGGGATTCAGAGCACCTAGATTTTAGACTTGACTCTGTTGGAATTTATTATATGCTTTCCCCTTTGCTTTGTCCTTTTGTCTTGGACCAGTTAGACCTCAGTTGATCCAGACAGGAAGCAAAAAAACCAGTCAATACCCAGAATATTCTCCTCACTGTTTCTTTTGTTTATTCCCCCACCTTGGGGTACTTGATCTCTTTGGGGATATTTGAATTCTTCCATTACTTGGATGAAATGAAACTCACTAAATTTTATTTGCTGATGAGATAGAAGACATCCAGAACTTACCCTCTTCCCTGCCACTATGGCTTGTAGACATTTAGGCATTGTCACTTGGTCTATTGATGTAAATTAAGGATGACTGGGACTTATCAGGTCTTCCACTGTACTCTTGGTACTTCTGGATTCTGTTTGTACTTGCAGCCCTAACACTTGTCACATATTAAATGAAAAATAAAAATCTTTTTCAATCATTCTTTGATGGTGATTGGACCTCTGATTTCACTGGCATAAGGAATTACTGAAGAGGAAACAACTGCTTCAGGCTGGCACCTTTTCTGCAACTTAACACTCAAGTTCCTGGGCCAGTGAGAGGTTTTGTGATTTGCCAAGAGTCACCCAACAGTATGTGTCAGAAGTAAGGTTTAAACCCAGATCTTCCTAGGACTCCAGCTGGCTTTCTATCTACTATGTCATGATGACTTTCACAAAATCAGCTAGACATATTAAATGGTGAGATTTGAGTTTTAAGGGAATCTAGAGAATTTCTGCTATACTCAGGCAAGATTTACCTGCTATGGTATTCCTTATAAGATAATAACAAAGTGTGCATGAGTAACAAAGAATTTGTTACGTTTCAAGGCAAACCATCTGATTTGGGGGTAGTATTAATTGTTAGATTTTTTTTTTGCTTCACAAAGAATAGGAATCTGACTCTGGGCAACATCCTCTACTATTTCAAATTCTGCCTTCTGGGGCTGACAGAAAAAAGTCTAATCTTCTTTCTGTGAGACAGCATTTCAAATGTATTAGACAGATTTCATGTCACCTCTAAATATTCTCTTCTCTAGGCTAAACATCTCCAATTCCTTTAGCTGATCTTCACAACTCTTTCACCTTGCCATCTCAATTTTGCATTTATAAAATAAGAATATTAGGCTTGATGATATCTGAGGTATCTAAGTATATTATGATTTACTTATTAAAAATTCAATGTCAGGACATTAATCATTTTTTATAGAATTAGAACATAATATTGCCAGTTAGGGATGAAGGTGGGCACACCTCCTCTTATTCCCTCTCATCCCTTCCCTCAGTTTTTTTTCTTTTCTAACATGGAGCATCATATAACCTTTCTATACTTTTTCTTAACTATATCAATTGCCTTCAGAGACACCCAGAAAGGGGTTTGAAATCTTGAGCATATTTCCCTTTCTAGACTTTTAAAGTTGAATCCCAAACTGGTAATCCTGAAAACTCCAGTCTCTTCTGGAGAGAGGTATGTGTCTTCTGTCCCAGCCCTCCTTAGTAAAAGGATGTTTTTCACTTTCTAGGTCCAAGGCCCCTGATTGGGGGGATTGGTCAATAAAATTTTCTTCACATAGAAAACTACTTTACTACTAGAAAATGGGACTTCCTGAGATTACCTTCTGTGTCATGGTAAAAATATTGCTAGTATAATCCTACCAATTATTATCATAGGCTATCAGAACCCCTTATAAAAGCAGCTGTTCAAAATCAATTGATCAAAAATCCAATCACCATCACCATGTTGAGTATGCAGGAAACACTGTGAAGGTTAAAATACACCTTCTAAGACACTCTTTGCCTCTATCCTAATCTCTTTGGAATTCTAGGCCAGTTATTTCATTTCCTACCTCACTCTTACTTTTAAGAGGCAGCAAGCTATAATCAAAAGGTCTTGGAGTCCTGAAAGGCCTGGCTTTGAATGAGATTTCTGAAGTAATAAAGTGATTTGATCATGTTAATATTGTTGTTCATTTGTTTCAGTCATAGTCAACCCTTTGTAAGCCCATTTGGAGTTTTATTGACAAAGATATTGGAGGGTGATTTTCCATTTCTTTCTCCAAAGTGTCCCCATTTTACTCACAAAGAACTGAGGCAACTAGGGATTAACTGAAGTTTCACAGTTAGCAAGACTCTGAAACCACATTTGAACTTTTATCTTCTTGACTCCAGGTCCAGAATTGTATCCATTGCACCATTCAACTGTCTCAATCTTTTCAAAAGTAAACCTACTTAATAATAATAGTAAAATAGTTCTTTAATATTTATAAAACCTTTTACATATATTAATCTCATTATCCTGAACAAGACACTTAGGGATAAAATGAGATCATTTTATAAAGTGCTTGGCAAAGCTAAAGGTTCTTTATAAATGCTACTTCTTATTATCCTCACAACAAATCTGGGAAGTAGTTCAAGTCCAGGGTCATATATTGAGTACGAGGAAGAACAGAACTCTGGTCTTCCTTATTACTAGTCTAGCACTCTGTGTACTGTATCACTTAGTTAGCTGCCTCTTCCAACATCAATTTCTTCATCTACAAAATGAAGGTAAGAAGTCCTGCAGCTACCATGGTGGTCATTCAAAATGATCCTAGAGTTATCAATTTAGAACTGCAAGGGAGCTTGAAGATCAAACCCTCATTTTACAGATGGGAAAGTAGGCAAAGAAATCATTTGTGATTTATCCAAGATCATCCATCCAGGAGGTAGCTGACTTAGGAATCAAACTAAGGTTTCAAATCGAATGTTCTTTTCCTTATTTCCTGTTGCCACTTTCAGTGTATGAAAAATGATTTACAGACTTTAAAATGGCAAATGCGTATTTGCTAGAATAATAAATATTCCTTTCTTTCCTTCTTCCATAGCATCCATTCTTTCAAATCCACAATTATTTATTGAGTAGTCAACATATTCCATGCATGTACCATGGGGAAATACAAAGACATAGTGCCTGTCATCAAAGATCTTTCAATGGGGTGGGAAATTCAGAACATAAAACATATGATGGATAACAAAAAGTGCTATAAGGAACTGAACTTACTCCTGTATCATACCTTTTGGCTACTTATAGCACCTTTCCTTCTTGTTTTTTTTTTTTTTTTTTGTTATCCTTTAATTAAGTTTTTTGAAGATAAATTATTCTTATCCTTCAAGGCTCAAGAGAAAGGCTCCCATTCCTGTAAGTCCCTGATCATTCCAAGCAGAAACAATCTTTCCCTCTTCTGAGTTCCCATATTGATGGTCTCAAATTAAAACAGCCTACCAGCTAGAAGTTCATGTAGTACTCTTTCATTATTCTGGCTCTTAAATAAAACTTAAGATCATAGATTCAGAACTAAAAGGATCATTTGGGAGCACTAAGGCTAACTTTCTTTTCATAGATAAAGAAAACAAAATTCCTAAAGCTCAAAAGGCTTGTTCAGGTTCTGAGATATCACTGAAACCCAATTCTTCCTGACTTCATTTTCCTTCTAGCCATTCATTATTTCCTTGGTTCTTCAAAACCCTTAATGCCTGAGGCCTTCTTACCCCAGAGTAAATTATTACCACTTTGATTCATTCACTATACTTGCCCCTTCTCCCATTGGTTAATTTCTCTTGGAGTCAACATTTTGTGGATGATCTAATGTTTCCTTGACTTTCTTCTTCTTCTAGTTTTTCTCTGGCATTTTTCTAGTCTTCAAAATAATGATTTTACTCTGGGTACCCTCTATTTCCAAGTTTTGCAATTCCTTTTTGTATTGTCGACCCCATTAGGGCTGGAGTTAGTAAGACTCATTTTCACGAGCTCAAATCTGATAAGCTGTGTGATCCTGGGCAAGTCAATTAGTTCCATTTGCCTTGGTTTCCTCATATGTAAAATGAGCTAGAAAAAATGTCTAACCACACCAAATTATCTTTGCCAAAAAAAAATTCCAGTTAAGATCATGAAGAGTCAAATATGACTGAAATAACTGAACAACAGCAGTACCCCTAGTAAAATGAAATGTAGTTGGGGTCAGAGATTGTCTTTCCTTTTGCTTGTGTTTGTAATTCAGTAGCACAGTCACTGACACATAATGAGTATTTAATAAATGCTTATTTCCTTCTTAGCCCAGTGCTCAATCCACTAATTCACTATCTTTTTCTCTTGCCAGGTGTGCAAATTAATGGGCCCATAGACTTATAAACATTTTCATGCATAAGGACAATAAAAAGTAAGTATGTATAAAAAAACACTCATGCATTCAAATAAGAATGTACAAGTAGCTGCACTGAATGACAGATATGAAATGACAAAATAAGATAGTCCTTGACTACCTCTGTTCAGGGACCTTATATAGAAATGGATTGAATCTGTCACTCAGGTACCTTGCATTTCGATTACAATTTTTTACATATGAATATAGACTTACATACATATATTTTAATGTTTTTTTAAGGCTGATTCTTAAAACAAAGGCTATCTGTGAGACCATGGGAAGCTGTAAGCAAATTCATTTTTGAGCATGTGGCATTCAGTACACTTTCAGATAACTCTTGGGTAGGGACTACCTTGTATATTTGTACTTAAGTCTGCCCTTAATGACCAGGAAGACTCATTAAATATTCACTGAAGAGTTCCAAGGCAATAGCTTTAGCAAATCATCTGAAACTTACCTTCTTTCAACTTTGTTATAGTTTCCCTCTCTTTGCCGGAGAGAAGAGTACAGGGAGCATTACTTACAGGATCAATTAACATGCTTAGCTTGAATGCAATAATGACTGCTTTAACTCAAATTTGCCAGGCACCCAAGATCCATGACAATGAAATCATTTCTGGCAGCTCTGAGGAGCTTCTGCAATGTAAAAGGAACCCTACTGACTCACTCAGAGGCTCATCAAAAATGGGTGAAAATGCAAATTTTTGCAGTGGCTTAGAATATTTCTAAGAAGTAGGAGGGGATATATATATATATATATATATACATACATATATATATGTATATATATATATATGATATACATACTGTGGGTTTGATGTAGAAAATAAAATTGATCTACCTGAAGCAAAATTCAGAACAAGAATAATACACATTATTCAAGAAAATTTTAAATTAAATAATGGTGTATTGAAGAATTCAAAAGAAATCATGCAGCAAAGAAAGTCTTGTCAATGGTAGCAATGAAGTTGAGATCAAAAGTACTAGTTGGTCTCAACCATTTTTTCCCTTGGTAGCTGGGAGGAAGAAAGAGTTTTTAATGGGTAGGGGAAGAAAAGAAATATAGTCTTAAAGGCCAATTTGGGGAAATTTATTTGAGATTTTTTTTCCATATTTCATAGAAAGTATAACCTTAATCTCTATCAATTCATAATACTAGAAAGTACTATAATAACCACAACAACAATAATAATAGTAATGACAATAATAAAGATAATTATAATGATAACAATAATAATCTTTCCATTTAAGTCAGTATATATAACTTGGAGAACTATTGAACATAGACAGTAGTCCCAAAGTTCATCAGAAAGATAAAAATAAGTCTTTTTTACATTTTTAAAAATAATTAATTTAAATACATGTTTTTTTTTCCTCACTCCCTCCTTTCCTTCTCTGCTACACTAATTAGAAAGACAAGAAATTAATATAAATTATAATGTGAAATCATGTAAAACATTCCATATTAACTATGTTTCAGAAAAGAAAAAGCAAGAAAATAAAGAAAGTGAATAAAGTATGCTTCAGTCTTCATTCAGATTCCATCATTTCTCTGGAAGTAGATAGCATTTTTCAGCAAAAATTCTTTGGAATTATCTTGGATCACTGAATTGATCAGAAGAGTCTAGTTAATTCCAGTTGATCATTGAACAGTTATAATGTTTCTGTGTAAAAAGTTCTCTTTCTTTTGTCTTATTGTTATTACACAATAGTATTCCATCACAATCACATACCTCAAGTTGTTCAATCATTCCTCAATTGATGCACATCTTCTCAATTTCCATTTTTTGCTACCACCAAAAGACCTGCTATAACTATTTTTGTACATAATTCTTTCCTTTTTCATTTGATCTTTTGGGATACAAGTGTAGTAGTTGTACTATAGTTTTGTAGTCCTTTGGGTATATGTCCAGAATGGTTGGACCAGTTCACAGCTCCACAGTATTTCAATTGTTTTCACATTTTCTCCAACATTTGTCATGTTCCTTTTCTGTTATGTTATCCAATGTGATAGATGTGTTACCTCAAAGTTGTTTTAATTTGCATTTGTAGGTGAATATAGACAGCTTTGACTTCTGAAAGCTCCTGTTTGCAATCTTTGACCATTTATCAATTGAAGAATGATTCATTTAAAAAAAATAATTTGACTCAATTGCTTAGAAATTTAAGAAATAAGATCTTTTCTATAGTTACAAAAGTATTTGTAGCTGCTATTTTTTTTCAGTCTAAAGAATTGGAAATTGAGGGGATCACCATCAATTAGGGAATGGCTGAATAAATTGTCATGTGATTATTTTTTTTATTAATACTTTTTATTTGCAAAACATATGTATGGGTAATTCCTAAACATTAACCCTTACAAAGCTTTCTGTTACAAATTTTCCCCCCCTGCTCCCCACCCCTCCCCTAGATGGCAGGATATCCACTACATGATAATTATGTTAGAATACTTAAGAAATCGAATATATGTATAGTTATTGCCACACATTATTTTTTGTGCAGGAGAAATCGTATCTACAAGAAAGAATAATCTGATTAAGGAAATACAATGCAAGCAAACATCAATAGGCAACATGAAAATGTTATGTTGTGGTCCACATTTCACATCCCTCTCTCTGGGTGTATATGGCTTTCTTCATTGAACAATTGGAACTGGTTTGAAACATTTCATTGTTGCAGAGAGCCATGTCCATCAGAATTGATCATCATATAGTCTTGTTGTTGCCGTGTATAATGATCTCCTGGTTCTGCTCATTTCACTCAGCATCAGTTCATGCAAGTCTCTCCAGGCCTCTCTGAAATCATCCTGCTGGTCGTTTCTTACACAACAATAATATTCCATAACATTCATATACCATGATTTCTTCAGCCATTCTCCAATTGATGGGCATCTATTCAGTTTCCAGTTTCTAGCCACTACAAAAAGAGCTGCCACAAACATTCTTGCACATGTGGGGCCCTTTCCCTCCTCTAAGATCTCTTTGGGATATAGGCCCAATAGAAACACTGCTGGGTCAAAGGGTATGCACAGTTTGATAACTTTTTGTGCATAGTGCCAAATTGCTCTCCAGAATGGTTGGATCCGTTCACATTTCCAACAACAACGCATCAGTGTCCCAGTCTTCCCACATCCCCTCCAACATTCATCATTATCTTTTCCTGTCATTTTAACCAATCTGTATGTCATGTGATTATGATGGAATGTTATTTTCCCTTAAGAAATGATAAGTAGGATGTTCTCTTAAAAATCTGGAAAGTCCTCTGTGAGCTCATGCAAAGTGAAATGCACTGGGCAAAAAGTAATAGAAATGTTGTGGGATAATCAGCTGTGAATGAACTTGCTATTCTGAGTAATGCAATGATTCAAGACTACTCTGAAGGACTTATAGTGAAAAATGTCATCCATACTCAAAGAAAGAATTGATTATGTACGAATACAAATAGAAGCATACTTCTTTTTAAACTTTATTTTTCTTGATTTATCTTTTGGAAGGGAATCTATGTATTCTTTCACAGCATGACTTTTATAGAAATGTTCTGGTTTACTTCATATGTGCCTTCTCAATGAGGGATAAAGAGAGAAATTGGAATTCACAGTTTTAAAAATCAATAAAAAATGTTTTGTATCTCATAATGATCTCTATCTCTTGCTTATTCATAAATTCTTTCCTTCTCCGTAGATCCAAGGGGTAAAATTTTCCATCCTCTCTTAATTTAAGTAAGATATTAATATTTATGTCTAAATCATTCATCCATTTTCACCTTATCTAAGAATATTGTATGACATCCAGAGAGAGACCTGTGGGAACTGAGTGTGGACCACAACATAACATTTTAATGCTTTCTGTGAATGTTTGCTTGCATTTTGTTTTCCTTCTTAGTTTTTTTTTCCTCTTTCTAGATTTGATTTTTCTTGTGCTGCAAGATAACTGTAAAGATATGTATACACATATTGGATTTATCATATATGTTAACATATATAACATGTATTAGATTATCTGCCATCTAGGGGAAGGGGAGGAAGAAAGGAGAGAAAAATTTGGAACAGAAAATTTTGCAAAGATTATTGTACAAAAATTACTCATATATTCTGTAAATAAAAAGCTTTAATAAAAAAATTAAAAAAATAAAAAAGAATATTGTATGATACATTGGTCTATATCTAGATTCTGCTAGGTAACTGCTTTCCACTTTGCCCAGAAGTTTTTGTCAAATACTGAGTTCTTATCTCATAACTTGGATTTTTAGATTTAGCAATACTAGATTAAAATGGTTATTGACTACCATATACTGTGTAGCTAATCCATTCCACTGATTTACCACTCTATTTGTTAACCAGTACTAGACTGTTTTGATGATTACCATTATGTAAGATAATTTGAAATCTGGCATTGCTAGACTGCCTTCCTTCACATTTCTTTTTCATTGATTACACCTTATCTTCACCTTTTTTCTTCCATATGAATTTTGCAACTATTTTTACAACTCTATAAATAATTATTTTATAGTTTGATATAGCAGTGAATAAGTAAATTAATTAGGTAAAATTGTCATTTTTATTATATTGGTTTAGCCTATCCTTAAAAAATTAATATTTCTCCAATTATTTAGATCTATCTTCATTTGTGTAATATGTTTTATAGTTGTATTCATATAATTCATGAATTTGTCTTCCCCTGTATTGTATTCTGTTTTCAATTATCTTAAATGGCATTTCCTTTTTCATATTTTTCTGTTCTATTTTGTTCACAATACATAGAAATACAGATGGAAAAAAATGTTGTTTGAGAAATATTGTAGGTTGTTTGTGTGTCTGTCTGTGTGAACCTAAAATTCTCCTTAAAACAATATTCCATCTTTTGACAATATCCTTCTGTTGACATATGGTTAAGAGTCTTGGCATACCACAGTCATTGAAGAATTAAAGCTGAGGATCAACCCAGGGGCAATGAAGAAAAACCTGGTGGGTGTGCATTTTCTTCATTAATAGGATTAGTATGAAGATTGTCATCAGAGAGCTAGACACATCACTTGACCTCTGAATTTCCAGTTTATTTTGTAGTTTCCTGTAAAATAGATGGGGTGGCCTCTTAGGAGTTCTCTTCCAAATATCAATTTATCATGATCCAAATCTATTTTTAGCCAGAAAAAAATGTCTGGGTCACAGAGAGAGGGATATGAAATGTGGACCGCAACATAACATTTTCATGCTCTCTATCGATGTTTGCTTGCATTGTGTTTCCTTTCTCAGATTTTTTTTTCTTGTAGATACGATTTTTCTTGCACAATGATAAGTGTGGAAATATGTATACATATATTCTATTTGTCAAGTACTTTAACATAATTAACATGTAGTGGATTTCCTGCCATCTAGGGGAGGGGTGGGGACTAGGGGGAAAAATTTGTAACAGAAAGCTTTGTAAGGGTTAATGTTGAAGAATTTCATATGCAAAATATTTTGCAAATAAACAGCTTTAATAAAGGAAAAAAAAATTTAAAAAAATGTCTTGGTCAGACAGCCAAATTACTGTGGTAGATGGGACACCAAATTAAGAATGAGGAAAAAATGGGTTCAAATTACAACTCAGACATTTACTAGCTTTATGACTGTGGGCAAGTCATTTGGTATCTATACCTCAGTTGCTTCATTTATAAAATGAAAGGATTGGATTTTAATGGCATATTAAGTTATCACTAGTTCTTTGGTATGGAATTTATGATCATATGAATGAATGAATGGACCACCTGAAAATTCTAGGCAACATCAGAAAATCTAGGAGATCTTTGGCCTAAAAATTCCTTTTGATTACAGTAAAATATGGACACCAATCTCACAGGATGTCTCACTGGATACAATGCACATCTACAAAATCCCATATCCTTTGGTTTATAAGAAAAAAAAAATCTGTCTCTTATTGTGTCTTTGGAACATACCTTTGTTTTGTAGGTAAGGATAATTGAGGCTCAGAGATGGGACTCACCTGTGATCATATAAAATAAATAAGCCATTGCATTGGAGTCCAGATAACCTAGGTTCAGATCCAGCCTTAGATACCTACTAACTTTGTGACTCAAGGTAAATTATTTAATCTCTCTTTTCCTTCAGATTCTTCATTAGCAAAATGAAGCAGGATCGGGCTTCCATTTAGCTTTATGTTTACAATTCTGTAATTTTATATTTTTGACTTCAAGTCTAATATTCCTTTCACTACATGAGAATGAAAACAAGATGGTAGGGGTGAGTTGGTAGACTTGGTGGTGTCAGGGTGGGATAGAGAATTAAAATGAAACAATATTGTGACTCTCTGGAAGAGCTTGAGAATTAATAGTAAGGAAATTCCCATTTACTTTCTTAAAGGACATTTTACTTTCACCTCAGTCTGCCTGAGCTATTTGACTGATTGCTGGTACTACTGGATATCTTCCACATTTGCTAAAAGTCTATCCAAGGAGAAAGTGTCTCTGGGGTAGCAGTGATTATCCTAGTGCCAGTTTGTTGGGACTGATCCAAGAGTTTTATTTAGATCCTTAGACAATCCAGGTCCTTCACAGACGGGGAGCAAAGAGGGCATTCTGGGGCTGTAAATCAAGAACCAATCATCTATCCAAAGATGTGAAGAACAAAATTATAGTGTTAAAAAAAAAATAAGATCTAACAAAATCATAACAGATTAACATCTTCTATAGTATTGGGGTAGAGAGGCATAGAATGGACAGGAAGAATTGAAGAAGAGGATCCCTAAGATCCCTTCCACCTTTAAGGGATTTTGGTTCAAGGGTGGGGATTACTAAAGCTTACAATTACATGGCATGAAGAAAATTTATTTATCCTGGGTCTTGCTGCCCTATGTTTGCCATTAAATCTGACTGAATTGGTGGCAGGACCACCAGGCATCTACCCAGTTTACTGAGCACAATTTTATAAAAATCTTCCTGGTCCTAATGACTTCAAGTCGGCTAAGATGTACTATTGAATTAATTTAGTCATCGTATTATAATTATATTTTATTTATTTTTGTTTTTACTTGAAAATGTTCCTAAGGAAGAATTGTGTTATTATATACTTTTGAAAATATTGATTATGTTTTAGTTTGGATGTTCAAATATTTTATAATGACCAAATGATTTAAATATATATATCACAAGAATACTCATACATAGCATGAAAACTCCTTGAGGTTAGGGACTCTCTTTCTTTCTTTCTTTCTTTCTTTCTTTCTTTCTTTCTTTCTTTTTTTCTTTTTTTCTCTTTTTTATTTGCAACTCCCCTGCTTAGCAAAGTGCCTGATACCTAGTAGTTCCTTAATGACACTTTTTAAATGGATTGATTCATAGATTTGAACTATGAAACAGAAAGGAGAGAGATCAGTCAATAAGTCAATAAGAATTTATTAAGTTCTTACTGTATGCTAGACACTCTGTCAATTACTGGTAATATAAACAATGCCAAAAATAATAACCCTACTTATAAGGTGTCTACATTTTAATGGGGGAGCGAAAAATAAAATAACTGTGTCAAAAAAGATAAATATATGTGTATATATATATATAAATATATATATATATGTACATACATATATATATATATATACATATTTAAAACATACAAGTTAATCTCAGAAGGAAGGCACTAACTGCAGGAGGTAATTAGAAAATGTTTCTTTAAAAACATTTTAAAGTGGATTTTGAGCTGAGTCTTGAAAGAAGTCAAGAATCTAATCAGCATAGGTTAGGAGGTCTCACCTTCCAGGCACAAGGAAGAACTAGCATAAGAAAAGGAGAGAGACCTGGGGAGAAAGAGAGGGAAAGGGGAAATAAGAAAATGAGAAAGGGAAGACACATATACACAGAGGCTGAGACAAAGAAACACACAGAGAGAGATACAGAGACAAGGACTGAAATAGGGACAGAGAGGCAGAGAAGAAAGAGAGAAAGTGGGAGTGAAGGAGAGACAGAGACAGAATTATCTGCTGATTCCAAAAGATACCTTTCCTTAATTCTTATTCATTAAAAGGTGTCTCTACTCCTCTGTAACTCTGATTATTAAAGACTGAGAAGTTAATGATCTGCATTAGTAGAGATAGTTTCCTTTTCTTATCAGGAATGAAATAATGAAATCACAAGTCTAGAGACTCCTCCCAGCACCTTTTCTTTCACCCTAAATAAAACAAAGTAAAAACAAAACTTTTTTTTTCCCCCTGGGCATGTTAGCTTTTGTTGCTGTTATTTTATTTATTTATTTATTTTTAATGTCACTCAGCTCTGGATTCACATAGATTACTGTGTCAGGTGTTCAGTATTCGGACAATCAATGTACCTTATTTGACTTGAGCTCTCATAGTAATTTAGTTGGCAACTTCCAAGGTCATCTAAACTCACTTTCCCCCAGGCTAGCACATCTGACTAGGAACATGCTTTTAAAAAGTAAAATATTTAATCAGGTCTAAAGTAATTAGTAAAGGAATGAGAAAAGTACTTTTAGCACACACCTCTTGGGAATTAAGGTCTTAACAATTTCCTATTAGACTCAAGATGGTATAGGAAATGGAAAGAAGGGGATGGATGACAGAAATGCTGGAAGAATTTAATTCAAAGGTGAAGTAAAGATGTAACATTTGTGTAGTGCTTAGAGGGTCATAAAGTAAAGAAATGGGTTTGCAACTTTAAAATGATTGGAAATTCCTATTATAAGAAATGTATAGAATTTAGAGAACTATGTGTTTGCTTTGATTTCTGTTCAAGGAACTTCTGGAAGGAGATGAAAATTCTGTCTCAAAATTCTTCTCTGACTCTCATCCCCATGCACTTTACGCAACTAATTTTCTGCTTAGAACAATTTTTCTTCAGTTGGATGGAATTTTCTTCAGTTTAGTAATGAGGATAAGGTTCTCTTGTTGCTTTGCCTTGCTTGGCCATGTAGTATTATTTCTCAAATCTAATGAACTGATACAATAGAAGGAAGTGCCAATAAATGAATATTGAATTTCATATTTGTAATGATAAAAGCGTGACATACATTAAAATTGCAAATCAGTCATCCTCTACTTCAATCATGAAAATAAACAATGGTCCATATGTCAGAATCTGAAAGAACAAACAAATAATGACTGACCTAATGAGATCTGGGCAATGTAATTTAATCAACCAAACTAATCAATAAGCATTTATTTATGACTTACCATATACTAAAACACCTATTGTTTTGGTTTCCATGGGAATCAGGGTCTATAAGAAGAGTTATTGGTATATCAACTGATGACTGTGAGAAACTGACTCTCCTTTTCTGGATTTCAAATTCCTCATGTGTGATTTGAGAGTTAGAACAGTTGATTTCTGATATGTCTTTAGTTCTCAATACTGTGATTCTTCTTATTTACAAAATATGAGAAGGGAACAGGCTGCCTTTCACAAACAGAATTTTAAAGCAGATCACGTCTTTAGGATGATATAGTTGCCTAAAAAGTGCACAGAATACAAGATCTGTATGTGTTTATTATTTGTTAGCTATATATATTAAAGTTTTTCTTTTAATTTGATAGAGCAAAATATAACCTTAAAAATGCTTCTAATAAAATATCTCTTGTTTATGTTCAGTTCATACAAAATTCTCTTAGATATAACAACAGGTATAACTTTAATAATCTTCCAATATTAATATTCAACAAGGCATAAAATGGAGATGTATGCTCACCAAGTCTTTGTGCCACTTTCATGGAGGATGTCCAGCTCAGAATCTAAACAGATTGTACCTCTATAGACAATGACAGCTTTCAGATGTTCCTATCTGTGGATGGCATGGTGCTGCTCACTAAATAGTACTCTCAAAATACTTAAATTGTAGATCACTCCCCAAAACAGTGGAGAGATATTTGGTGGGAATAAAAAAGCTGCTGTCAGGTGTGTGGAAGAAGAAACATAAAAGGCATTTTCAAGATTATCTGATAGGAAAAGGAAATGAATGTGTCATTAATCAATCAAAAAATCTTTATTAAGAGGCTATGATGTACTAGGCACATACAAAGAAAAATTAAATTATATCTATGCACTGTAGGTTGCATGCTAATGGGGGAGATAAGATCTCTTAATAAGTAGATTGATAGATAGTTATTCATTATAGTTAGACATTGATGATATAAGGTATGTATACCCATATAAACTTATATAGGCATATTTGCTTTACAATGGATATGATATAGATCAGGGTAGCTCTACAGTATAGAAGTATATAGCATTTAAGTAAATAATGGGGATCTAGTATATAAATATGTAATGGAATGTGCATATCTTATGCACTGCACTGTTACCCATATGATTTTAAGAGACATAAAGGAAGGTTCCTCGAGTAGATTGCTTGTGAGGATTTATGGAAAAGCAAAGCCAAGAGTTATACATATAATCAGATGATACAGATGGGTAGCAATCCATGTCACTGGGAGGAATGTCCACGTGGAAGAGATAACCCATGATTAAAGTGTTGCAGTGTACCATGAACAATGAAGGCAATTAAAAAAAAATGAGAAAGGTAAGTAGAGGCAGATGTCCCAGATAATGTGGACAAGACTAAGGCATATTTGAATGGGCATGTGGCATTCTGTAGATCAACTGTGTTTTCTTATAATAACGATTTGTAAGGCAGTTTTGTTGCATATAACAATAACATTATCCAACAGCCTTCTGTTCTTTCTCATCTCAGAGGTATATAGACTCTCCAGCAAAACCTGGCAACTCTGAGTAAATGAACATATTCATCAAGTTAAAGCTAATGAGAAACTGGGCTTTGGCTGCATGCCCACTGCCAGTCAAACATCCTGGTCCACTGGCATGGTAAGAGAATGAAAGTCAGATAATGGAGAGAAGAGGAATCATATCCAGCAAGCCAGCTACCTGAACAGAATCACTTCTCTCAGCTAAGAAT
Organism: Myrmecobius fasciatus; assembly: GCA_023553655.1. Taxonomy (NCBI): domain Eukaryota; kingdom Metazoa; phylum Chordata; class Mammalia; order Dasyuromorphia; family Myrmecobiidae; genus Myrmecobius; species Myrmecobius fasciatus. Next base: position 17,978 of record JAJPUD010004978.1, on the reverse strand, counting down.
TCAAAGATCCTGTTTCTAGAGTAGTGACACAACCAGGGCATTTGGTTTCAATGTCCATCTTTTAAAGACCTAAGATCAAAGCTCTTAATATTTGGTAGCATTATTTATAGGCAGCCGCCACATTAGACTTTATTATTGCTGACATTTCTTTAAGTGTCTATTATGTGCAATGGGCTAGACCAGGTGCTGGTGAATATAAGTTAGACACAATTCTTGTTCTCAAGGAGCTTATATATTTAGATTCCAAAGAATGCTAATAGTAAAGCCCTTAAAGTGGTTGAGTTATTAGAATTCTCACTATTTTCCCATTTGCTAGATCCTATTAACATGATTTGCATAATTATAACTTCAGATACTTCAAATTTGTGTTTATATGCCACGTTGAGGGGTTCATTATTTGCATTAATCTGAACTTAATTGCAAATTTTTTTAGTAAGACCTATGATTTTGTTGGTGTAGGAAATTGAATTGCTGGAAGACATCTAGCTAAATAGATCACTGGACCTGGAGTCAGTAAGATCACACATCTGAGCTCATAATCTCTAATATTTACTAGTTTCTCTGACCCTGGGCAAGTCAATTAACCTCTATTTGCCTTAGTTTTCTCATCTGTAAAATAGAAATATTAATTGCCCCTATTTCCCAGGATTGTGGTAAGTATCAGTAAGATAATTTTTAAGTACAAGTATAGTGCCTGGCACTCAGAGTTATAGATACAATAGTGATGATGATGATATCATTATCATTCACCATCATCATCTTGGTCATTGAAGAAATTTATCAATTCAGATTAATATCTATTCCTACCCTTAAAGGCTGGTGACATCAATTATTTAAGAGACAAATTGAGGATAATACAACTGGTGTGTGTTAGAGACAGGGTTTAACTTTATGTGTCCCTGAATCCAAAAGCAGTTCTTTATCTATTAGACTATACTCTAAAAATTCTTTTGGTAAAACATTATTTTTCAAAAAAAGAAGAAACCCATTTTATGACCAGAATTGGCAGATAAGGGCATTTAGTTTGAAATTTTGTAATAAAGAAGAAAATAAGGGATTTCTAGAATAAATGCTTGTTATCCCAAATGCATTGAGACAATCTTAATGAAAACATGAGCTAATATAAGGCATAGGATTGGGTCTGCTCTTAGCATAGATTAAATCTCAAATTATAGTGAGATGGAAGGGGGAAAATCTATTCAATTCTTGACAAGAAGTAGGAGTTGAGGCTATGATAATTCATTTACTTATTTTCTTGAAGACTTGACTTTTAATTACTTTTTTATAAGATCATTGTCAAAAGTAAACAGTTTTATATAGTTCTTTTTTATATTTTAATTGTGTTCTAAGCAAAGAGCCCTAAGAAATAGTTTTAGTGCAAAATCAGGTTAAGTGAATCCTTGCTTCTGCAGTCAAGCAAAATAGCTCGAACTTACATAACATGTTCACAATTTACATCGCATTTTCTACACAACAACCCTGTGAGAAAAATAATGTGAGTAATATTATTCCCATTTTAAACAGAAAAACGAAATGAATCTCACAGGGATTAATTAAGTTTCCTATAGCCACATAGGGTCATAAGTCTCAGAGCTGGTACCTGAAACTCAGTATTTTAACTCCCAAGTCTAATGTGTTTTCCATTATGCAAAGATTAAATTGTTTTTGTTGATTATTTATCCATTCATTTCTTTGGCACCTACTAAGAGCTATACAAGAAAATAGAAGCTTGAAAAGAGTCCTTCAGTAAATAAACACTCATTTATTAAATGCATATTACATGCCAGATACTATACCAGGCATAGTCCTAAGTGCCTAACACACTTACACACACCTTCCTTGTTAATGTAAAAAGCAACACCATTCTTCCATTCTCTGGACTCAATACCTAGGAGTTATTCTGGACTCTTCACTATCTCCTACCCTGACTTTCCCAAGCTGTTATCAAAGCCTGTTGATTTTACCTTTGTAACAGCTCTTGATATGTCCCCTTATTTCCTCTGACAGAACTACTCTGGTAGTAACTCTCACCCCTAGCACTATTGCAATAGCCTCCTGGTGGGTACTATTAAAAGCATCATTTTACAGTTGAGGAAACTAAGGTAAACAGAGGTTAAACAACTTGCCTAGAATGATACAGTTAGTGATTGAGGTTGGATTTGAACTCAGAACTTTGACTCCAGGCTGAATAGTATCCCCTGTGCCACCAGCTGCCTTAAAAAATTAAAGGAAAGAAATCTATTTTCTTACTAGTTCTTCTGGACTTAGTTTTGTCACTATAATTATAGTTTAGTTTCGTTGATTTGTTCTTTCCATTTACAGTATTATAATTTTGTCAACTCTACTGGTTCTGCTCACTTTGCTCCAGGAAATTTTTGAGGGGGTGTAGGAAGCTACAAACATACAGTTAGATACTCTACTTCCCAGGGCACAAAGTCACTCTGTTAAGCTGTTACTGTGTAAAGGATTTGAAATCTGAGGACCTGGATTTGATAGGGACTCTTTTTTTTATTATCTGTTTAACCAAGGAAATATAACCTCACCTCATTTTCTTCATCTGTTAAATGGGGATAATAATAGTTCCTATTTCATGGGGCTGCTGTGGAGATCAAATGGGATAACATATGAACTGCACCTGAAGTAATATATAAATGTTGGCTGTTATTATTATTAATAAAAAAGTATGAGATGGAATTTCAGAACTATATAATATAAATGTAAGACTTGTTAAGTTAGGTCATAGTCCTTAAAAGATAGTGTCCTATCATACTATTTTGAGCTACCGTGACTATTTCAGGATTCTCTAGCCAAGAGCTAGAATACTTTGAATGAGCTCAAGAACTACCTTATTTAGCACTAACTGAAGTACATTTAAGTTAATGAGACCTGCAGAGAGAGGTCACTGTAGAAACCAAGATATTTAAGGAAGCCACTAGACTTTTCCTTCTCCAGGTTATATACTATACTGCTCCAAATGACCTTATACAGACTCTTTCCACAGACCTCCTTACAGTCTCTGAATTGTCTTACCAACAGTGAGAGGAAAAAAGCAATACATGGCAAACCCATTTTTCATTTGCATACAAGGGAATACCTCCTGAAATAATGTTCTAATAGAAAAATTTGGAAGGGTTGTTGATCCTAAAGATAGTTGCCTCCAATCCAGTCTTCAAGAACTGACTTCTCTCCCTGGATTCCACAAACATTTTGCCAAATCTTTCATCAAAAAAAAAAAAAAAAAAAAAAAAAATTTATATATATACAAGTCAAACATGCCTGTCATACTATTTCAATAGTGTTGTAAGTGGAAACAATATATTCAAGAAAACATCTGGCTGCTTGATGATAATAGCACTTCTTTACTCTGCCTTGGGCAGAGAAAATATGTGGGAATGGGGGCAATCCTGAGTCACACATTTTAGGAAGGAGAGTGATGATAAAGTAGAGAATCTCTAAAAGAAAGCAAACATAATAATTTAGGATGTTGAGTTCATGACATGTGAGGACCTGGTGAAGAAACTGAGGTCGGGGTGGGGGCTTGTTTTTGTCCTAGAGAAAATAAGTGTTAAAGGGGACTTACTAACTGAAGGGTCATTGTGTAGAAGTGGGATTAGATTTTTCAGCTTAATTTCCAGAGGTCGACAATGAATAATTTAGTATTTTGCAGAAGAAAATGTAGAATTGACATAAAAACAAAACAATAACAATTACTATCACCATCATATCATTATTATCACAACACACCACCACCACAATTACTACTACTACTACTACTACAACACAATCAGAAATATCCAAAAGTAGAATGGGTTCTACTTTTCTTTAGAGGATTTCAAATGTAGTATAAGGGACCAACTATTAAAGTCTAGATTGGGAAGACGGAAATAAAATAAACCACTTCTACCTCTCAGTTTGGCTTCTTAAATAGTCAAGAGCACAATGTTTTTCCCAAGATAGGATGAAAACAAAATACTCCCTGAGTATTTAAGGATTATAAAACTATAAAATTATAACAACAATTATAATAATATCAAATGGGTTGAATACATATATTGGTGAAGTAAAAAAGAGATCATATGCAAATAAAGAAGTAGTAAACTCCAATTCACCTGAAGTGAATTAGTTTCTGAAGTCCTTTAAAAAAGATGGTAGAAATTAAGGGAAAGTATGAAGGAAGAAAGCAACCAAAGAAAAAGAGGCGCTTAGAAAGAGAATGGCACCTAATTTGGAAATTTGGAGAGAGGGAGAAGAAAAAGAAAAGGGAGAAAGGGAGGTAATGAAAAAGGGAGGAAAGGAACAAGGGAGAGAGAGACACAAAGATAGGGGAAAAGGTAGGGAGAGGAAGGTGGGGAGGGGAATAAGAAAGGAGAGAGTGAATTATGATCTAACTGAAGCCAGAATCTGAGCAGGATTTGATGGATGGTAGCAGCCCAGAGTATTCAAGATTAAAGAAACTTGGATTAAATTCTATCCAAAGAAATACTCCAAGACATTTTTCAAAACTATAGCATTATGATTTTTTTTAAGTAGAAAAATATCTTTTTCTCTTATAGCTGTCATATGAAGATAATCCTAAAATTGTAGGATTTGAACTAGAATCAGAAATTAAAAGGAAAAGTAGGCATGATTCCAGAATAGACTTTAAACAAGTAGAATGATTTAGAGAGAAAGCATATAGTTGTAGAAGAAGCATTGAATTCAGAGTTAGAATCATCCCTGATTTTGAACATGCCCCTATTATGCTTTAATTGTATGACCTGAACAAGTCACTTAAACTCAAAAAGATTTAGTTTACTTGTCTATAAAATGAGATAATCCATTTAGATAATTTCAAAGGTTCTTCACAATTCCAAATCCTATGACTATATATACTTTTCTCTAGATATGCTTAGAAAAAAGTAGGGGAAAAAAGGTTTAAATTTTTTTATGATAAAAGCATGACCACTAATGGTATCCTTAACATGTTTTTCTGCCACCACTGTATAGTATAATAATTACAATTTTAAAGGAAACTGTTTCTTGATTAGTTATTTTTAAAAAGACCTTTAGTGACAAACTGGGCTGTCTTCATGTTGCACAAATGAATCATTATTAATATTTTCAACAATCTTTCAAGCATTAAATGCTATTGCCATTTCTCAGTTTTTATTTTGCTTGATCTCTCCTTTGAAGCTTTTTGTACAATTTATAAATTCATCTTCATTTAATAGTCTATCCTCCTTCAACTTTACTGAATCCCTTCTCTAAAATATCTGACTAAATCACAGTCTAAAAGCATTTATTAAACACAGCACTTGATAATAATAATAGGAAAAAATATCTTTTTCTCTTAAGAGGAAAAAAGGTAAGAATACATTTTGGAAGTTTCAATTGTTAATCAGATGAAAAGACCCAGAAATCCTAATGTTACAGCAGCATGGCATATAGTAACAAATATTAATATCATATCCACTAATAAAATCATATTCATTTCTGATGTTAAACCCTTTGATATTTTCAAACACTTCATTGGTGAGAACTTTCATCACATATTTCCCACCTTTTATATCATTTCCCTCATATCCCCTTAATTATCAACTATCTTCTCTCTCTCTATATATATATATATCTTTTATTAACCACCATAACTTTCAATTATGATCTGTTTACCCGATTTATATTTTTCCACAGTCTATAATTTCAATTGCCTGATAGGCATCTCTACCTTAATATTCCATCAATATCTTAAATGAAAAATGTTGAAAATGGAATTCATCATTTTTGCTTTTATCCTTCCAAACCAACATCTCCAAAACACCTTGCTTTTTGAAGGCACCAAAATCTTCCCACTCACAAATGTTTGTAATCTTAAAGTCATCCTTACCCCTTCCCTATTACTCACAAAAACATATATATGCACATATTCAATCAATTGCCAAGAATTTACAATGCTGTCTTCACAATAAATCTCAGATTAGTCTCCTTTGTTTCACTTAAACAATGGCTATACTAGTTCAAACCCTCATCTCACTTGTCCATATTTGTTGTAATAATTTCTTAATATTTCCTCCATCTCACCTCTTCTCCCTCTACCACAGCTTACAGATATTTGCCAAAATAGTCTTTCTGAGGCACCAGGATAATAGTAAGCTTTTAATAGTTATTTTTGATTTTGATAGATTGGTAATGTTATTCTCATACTTAAAACCTTCATGGCTCCCTCCTACCTCTGTTATAAAATAAAATAAAATAAAAAAAACCATTTAGCTACCACCTACATTTTTAGGAGTAAATCACATTACTTTCTTTACTGAATTCTATGTTCCATCTCTAAAGATGAAGAAGAGACAATTTTAGTATAGTGTTGGGGGTAGGGAGGAAGTAGCATTAAACTCCCAAACATTTCAGTCTTTTCAAGCCAGCCTGGTAATTTACATTTGAATTGAACAGAAGAGCCAGAGAGGATGGAGGTTTAAATGGTTTTCTTACCACAGTATCTATCAATTTTTCTTTGAAGAAATAGAAATTTAAGAACAATTGCCTAATTACAGAATAAAAACTAAATGCTCATATGGATTTATGAACATATTAGATGGCATTTGAACAGAGAGACTTAAGGAAGACAGTAAAGGTCAAGGCAAACAAAAGAGTTCAGAGAAGAATGGAACAGAATAATTATTAAATAGTTCAGAGAGTAGAACTGCCCTTAGTTTTGGCCTTTGCCAACTTCTGCTGTAGTGTGGATTAGAGAAGGAACTCAGCCATTGGATGAACATTTACTGAGACCTAAAGAGTGCTTTATAACCATTGGCTGAGATTACTGACTATGGAGAGTTTAATAATCTTAAATTTAGAGACCCAGATGAAGAAATTAATTCTTCTCTAAGTGAAAGAGTTTACTAAACACAGATAGACTGGCAGAAGATAGACACAGCAAAGGACTATAATTGAGGTAATCAGCTGAAAAAATTCAGGTAGATTAGCCATAGTATTCCTCAGAAGATGCAGGGGATGTCTGAAAGAAAGAGCCACAGCCCACCACAGCCCCCTTTGCAGGGAAGATGCTCATTAATCACAGAATTCTTAGTGGTTATGTACCGTAATTGAAAAGAACACTAAATTTGGAGTCAGAGAATCTTGATTCAAATCCCAGTTTCTGCAACTTACTACTTGTTTTAACTTGGACAACTCATTTCAGCTCCCTGGGCTTCAGTTTCCTCATCTGTAAAACCACAGGAATAGATAAGGGGATAGCTGTAGTTGGTTCCATATCTAAATATGTGGTCCAGTTATCTAAAGATATATATCCCTGAAGACTAGAAACATAGTATCTTCTAGGGAGCAGCTAAGACTTAACTCTTAAGAAATCATTGGAGAATAATGTCTGGAAGGAAGCAGAGAGTAAAAAGATAACATCAACAAAGATATCAGCAGCTTTTTGTAGCAGAGGCATGAGTTGTCCTTCCAAGTTTATGCACTAATCTTATATGCTTCCTGTGCATGTGTGTATCTGTGTGTGTGTATTCTTCCAAATAGGCAATATAGCCACAGGTGTTTTCTACATATGGATGTTCCAAACCATGATGCCAAAGCAGATTTATTTTTCCTTCAGAATGTGGTTATGTTTGTTTGAAAGCAAACTGATATTGGGATACTGGGATTATGGGATAATGTTCTTTTTCTTTTTCAGCTATTTTCATTTATATCTGACTTTCTGTGACCCCATTTTCTTCACAAAGGCACTGGAATGGTTTGCCATTTCCTTCTCCAGCTCATTTTACAGATGAGTAAATAGAGGCAAACAGGGTTAAGTGACTTGCTCAGAGTCACACAATTAGTAAGTGTCTGAAGTCATACTTGAATTCATGAAGATGATCTTCCTGATTCCAGTTCCAATGCTCTATCCTCAATTCAGTGCTCTCTGCCCCTTATAAGGGAATATTGTGTTTCGTATGAACTCAGGATGTTCTTTGGCAATTATATTTTAAAAATTTATATATTTTTTATTTCAAACACTGACAAACATCAAATAAAATGCACCTCTCCATACCAAAAACCAAAACCAAAAACCAAACCAAAACTAGAAATAATAATCCAACAACAGTCTTTGTTTCTTTCCCTTTTCTGTTTTGAAGCTGTGACTTTTTATTTTTTTATTTTTGTATTTTGCAAATACATGCAAAGATAGTTTTAAACATTCATTTTTTAAAAACCTTGTGTTCTAAATTTTTCTCCCTTTCCTCCCTTCCCAAGACAGCAAGCACTCTTATATAGGTTAAACATGTGCAATTCTTCTAAATATAATTTCCATATTTGTCATGCTGCATACACTCACAAAATCAGATCAAAAGGGGGAAAATACACAAGAAAGGGGAAAAAAAACAAAGAAGCAACTAAACTAGCAACAATAACAACAAAAAAACTGGAGAAAATATTATGCTTTGATCAAAATTCAGTCTCCATAGTTCTCTCTCTGCTTGTGGAAGGCACTTTGCATCGTAAGTCTATTGGAATTTCCTTGAATCATATGGCCTTTATTTCATTCAGTCACAATCCTTGTCTTCTTTCTGAACCTAGTATATAGTCTCTATTCTCTCCCTTTCTCTTCATCTGCCAACTAACATTATTTTCTTCTGTAAATTATCTTTTTGGGGGAATATTTTTTTCTACTTTTTGTATCATTGAGTAGAATGTAAGCTCCTAGAGAGCAGGAGCTGTTTTCATTTCCAAGTATATATATACTTACCACCTGGCATAGGACCCATACACAGTAGTAAGTAAAAAGACGTGTTTGTTGAATCTCTTGAATATATCCTCCTGAGAGAAGTTGGTATATGATCACTATCATTATTATTTGTCCATTGATGTATACACTTTTAAGGCTCACATAAGTTTTAGAGTTCCCTTTGCTTTGGCAAATACAACTCAGTTCTGCTGATGCTATCATTTTTGGCACAAAGATATTTGTTATCTGAGATTGAGCTTCAGTGCACACTGGGATGATGAATTTCAGGGAAAATTCAGTCAGGACAGATTGGGAGAACAGGATTGCAAGAGCTGGGCCGTCAGAAGACTTGATATGTTAGCAGCAGTTCTGCTGATGTTGCTATGAGGCACACAAAATATAAAAGCCATCATTTCCACATCCAGGGAAAATAGACAAGTGCATGAAGAGATTCACGTGAATAGTATCACTTCTACAAAACCACTATAAGCTTTTTTTTTTTTTTAATTGAAGAGAAATACACATGAGGGAAAAGAACAACAAAACCCCAACTCAGTAAGAAAGTCTATCTAAAAACAGAGATTTTTTTTTTCCTCAGAAGTAACTATCAGCAGCAATGACAAAAGTTCACTCTAAAATGGCATTTAATTTCCCTTTGATAACATTTCTTTCAGCAGTATAACGATCCAAATGGATTTTCTCTGCTTCTATTGCAGGTTGGTAATTTGTTGAGTAAATATGCAAATCTGCCAATACAGGAGAGGTCTGCTTAGCTAGCACATAATAGCAAAATCCCTAATTTTGAAAATGGAGAGTGGATATTGTGATTAAAAAAAAAAAAGTACACATGCAAACATATCCACACCCATTGGCTCTCTTTAAAATTCTCATAAAAAGTTATCTAATGGGGCAGCTATGTGGCACAGTGGATACAGCACCAGCCCCGAAGTTAGGAGGACCTGAGTTCAAATGTGGTCTCAGACACTTAAAGATTTCCTAACTGTGTGACCTTGGGCAAGTCACTTAACCCCAATTTCTTCAACAAAAAGAAACAAACAAAAACAAAGCAAAACAAAAAAAAAACTAATAGTAAAAATAATAATGATGACTTTTTTTTGCATATTAACATCTTCCAATGTGGAAACTGCCATCACTTCTATAATTTTTGTTCTTATTACTATAATACTAAATGGTTGAGTGACCTATCCATGGCCACATATCTACTATATTATAGCTAGGCCTTTCTGACTTAAAGGTGCTCATTTGATCTTCTATACAACACTGCCTCTCTAAAAAAATAAATGATATTTGTATGTTAATACAATGTTAATAAAATGATATTTGTATGTTGTTCATTAAAGCTTACCAAAAATATATATACATTATCTTATTTGAGCTATACAACCGTCCTCTGAAACATGCATTACAATTACTAGTTTTATAGATAAGGAAACTGGAGCCCAGGGGGATACAGTAATTTGCCCTAAAGTATATAGACAGTAATTATCAGAGATGGAATTTGAATCCAGTTCCTCTGGCTCCCAAGTCAGTTGTTTATATCAAACTGCCTCCAACTAGGAAGTATCATAAGACAGATTGGAACTAAATTTTTTTTTTGACAGCAGTTCTAGCTTTCTGCCCAATACACCATGCTGCTATTTCCCACAAAACCAACATGAAAGCTACTATGACAATGATTCCAAGAGGTAACATGCATAAGGGAATCCAAGTAGTTGAAATGCTAAAGGCAATTAACCTCTCTGATACCTGCTGAACATGCCAAATGGACACAAGTTTCCTATCAATCATTTTGGACAGAGAAAATTTAACATCTACATTTAACCAAAGCTTTAATACAGCACAATTTCCCATACTTTAATTTAATGTGTTGTTTTAGGCAAAAGGATTGACTTTTGAAAAGATTTCCAAATACCCATAAAAATGATTATAAAGAAAAGCACAGTATTTTACTTGAAGCTTAGATAAAAATAACATGCCATATTTTACAATCTTGCTATTCTTCTTCAGGCACTCTGTAGAATATTGGTAGGATACCAGATAATATGGCTTTGAAAAAAGTCTTTCTGAAATAAGTATCCTTTTGGTGAAAGAACTATAGGAATAGAGTTAAATTGATGGAAATGTAAGCTAATTGCTATTCAACATATGCCTTCAATTGTTGTTAAACTCAGGTTCCCAAAACCACAGCTGACTCATTCCCACTTAGAAATCTTTTGTTCATATTATTCAGTCTATATGGAATGATTTTTGCTTCATCTGAATTCCAGCTATGGTTCTCTAAGGTCCATCTCAAGTATTACAAGTCCAGTTAATACTCATCAATCCCCTTTGCCAATTTGCTGCTATACTTAGTGCACTTATCAACACCATTCATTTTAGCATTTAAATACTTACTCAATACATTCATTTAGCTATTTTATATGTGTTAGTCTTGCATTGAATGAATCAATCAACAAATGTTTCTTAATCACTTTTTTTCCAGGTGCTGGGCTAAGTACTAGGAATACAAAGGAAAAACAAAGAAGGCCCCTAGGGAAGCTAATATGATAATTGAGGGAGACAGCAAGTATATTTATGGTTACTCAGATGTTACATATAATATAGATGGAAAGTAATCTTATAGAAAACAAAGATGTGGAGACTGAAAATGGCTTCCAAAAGAAGATGCCATTTGAGTCACATCTTGAAGGAAGCTGGAGATTCTGAGTCAGAAGTAGAGGAGAGCATTCTAACCATGGGGATAGCCAATGATCTATCATGTGTGAGGAAAAACAAATAGGCCAATAAGCTTTTAGAAGGAGGGCATAATATAAGTTCAATGTCTGACCTATTTCCCTGAGAAAATAAGTGCTAAATAGTGTTTGATCAATATTTAAATGAATACTATTCACTGGCATTAAAAAAATTGTTGATGTTGTTTGTAACAAAAGAAATATGAAATGAAGAAGAATGAGGAAAATGTAAGGGAAAGAACTATTAGTAGGTAAAGACTTGCAGACAAACAACAGTGTAGCTAATTTTATTTTCCTGAATGTCAAAAGATATGTGAAACAATAGGATTAAGGCATATATTAATTTCCTATCATGAATGTTACCTAACCTTCAAAGAGGTATATTATTAATGGTAGACAGCAGTATGGGGAAGTAGGGCAGCTATCTCTATTCAGGTGGAGGAAAGTATCTCTTTTAACTACATGTATATTCTGTTCTACCTACACAGACTTCTTTTTCCTGTCACCACAAATATGTCCAATGTTGTTTTTGCCAGTGTAATATTCAATAAGTATTTCTTAAGGGCTCAGAATATGTCAGGTACTATGCTATGACTTAGGGATACAAAAAAAGCAAATTGTCCATACCTTCAAGAAGCATCTATTCTAAGGGGTTGAATATACGGTGGCAAGAAGAGAATAACCAGGCAGATAGAAAAAAGTATGCAAAGCATGTGAAAGATAATTTGAGATGGAAAACACTAGCAGTTTGGGAGTAGAAAAGTATGGACCAAGAACAATCTCTTGCAGAGGTAAAATTAGTTGTCTTTAAGGAAACAAAGGAAGAAAAAATGTAGAAATGATGGCACAGAATAGTCCAAAATCTCAGAGAGAGGAGTTGAAAGAGAGAGGAGTTCTATTCCTGGAAATTCAAATAACTTGTTTTGACCAGATTAGAGAACGTTTGGATTGGAGTCAGTAAATATTTATTAAGTACCTATTAAACACAGCACTGTGTAAAATTTGGAGATTACTAAGAAAAGCAAAAACACTGTCCCTATACTCAAGAAACTTATAGTCTAATGGAGGAGACATCATAAAAGTATTTATGTATATACAAGATAGATCAAGATCTAGATTTATAGCTATATATCTATGCATATCTATAGTTATTAGATATATATACATATCATATACATACATATATATATCTAATAGAGATCTATATCTCACTAACAAATATCAATATCTGTTTATGTGATAAATTGGAGATGTTCAATAGAGGGAATTGAAAATTAGGAAAATCCAGTGGATTCTATTTTGTTATTGATTTTATTCTGTATTACTGCTGACATTTTTTTTTGCTGAGGCAATTGGGGTTAAGTGACTTGCCCAGGGTCACATGCCTAGGAAGTCTTAAGTGTCTGAGATCAAATATGAACTCAGGTGCTCCTGACTTGAGGGCTGATGCTATATCCACTGCACCACTTAGCTGCCCCAAACTGCTGACATTTTTGTAATTGATTAAGTCATGTTTTATTTGTCTCAGAGATCTGTTTGGAAATTCAACTTTACTATAACCACTAATCATCTCTGAGTTAAGTTTAGAAGTTCAATTCTCCTGCTAACAATAGCTATATTTTTGCTTCAAAGAAATCTCTTATCCTCAAAGAGTGCATGGGAACACTAGGGAATCTGACTTGTTAAGTAGTTTAAAACTATTACCAAACTGTTCCCTGCAAGTGGACATTTCTTAGCATCAAAATGGAGAGATTGTTGCTAATCTCTCACCCCCAATTTCTAATCAATCATAATGTTTTGCTTTGTTTTCTTTTATCTATGATGCTATCTTCTATTCTGGATGCTCTTTTTTACCCATAAAAAGAGACTTCTTTTCCTCATTTGGGATCTTAGCTATTTTGAGGGGCCCAAGACGTTGTCTGTTAGCAAACTGAGATTTTTTTCCAATAAATTGATTATGCTTTGAACTTTATCCCTCAGTTTGCTTTTATTTAGATCCTGCTAAAAGATAGTAGGCAGTTAGAAATGAGAATGAGGAGGATAGGAAAGAGGTTAGGCTAGATAAGCAGATATGAGATGATATTTGAAAACATAGAAGCTAATGAAATCACTAAGTGAAGTAGTATAGAGGGAGAAGCAAAGAAGCACTCAAGACAGAGACTTTTGGGATATCTACATTTAACAGGCATGAACTGGATAACAAAAAGAGACTGAGAAGGATAAATCAGACAAATTAAGAACCAGGATATAGTCATGCCACAGAAGCCTAGAGGGAAAAGGATATCAAGGAAAAGAAAGTAATTAACAATATTGAAGGCTACAGAGATGTCAAGAAGGATGAGGATTGAAAAAATATTTAGCTATTTTAGATCAAGCCATTAAGAGGTCATTGCAGGTAACTGGAGTAAAGATGGCAGAGTAGTATGAGGAAATGTAACCCAGCTTTTACATTAAATTTCTTCTGCCATTATCTAGAAAATACTCTAGAATGCATCCTGATAGGGAAACCCAAGAAAAAAATATCACAGAGATACACAGATACACAATGGGATATATATATATATATATATGTCTTAGGACCATGAGATGGAATCCAGTGTAGAACACTAAGTTCTGGGTCAGAGATCCAGGACAGACTAATAATGAGATCAGAGAGAGGGGGTGGGGGGAGAAAGATTGTGGTCATAGTCCCTAGCTTATACTGAGCAAGGGTCAAGTTCAGAAGCAAAATAACTGTGAGGAACTGACTTTAGAAACAAAGAAGTCTAGACTGAAGGTAGATTTGGGATGACTGGGGCAGGAAGCTCGGATCAAAGAGGAGTCTGCAGTTTGGTCATTACAAAACTGTAGAGATTCTTAGAAGGCTGATTGTGGCTGAGTTCAGTGACAATCTATTGAAACTCCCAAAGAGGCACAAGTCTGAGAGAGCATATTGCTCAAATATAAATCTAGTTTAGGAACTTGCAGAGATCAGAAAAAGAGTAGAATTAGCAGGTTTGACTTTGGATAACATTTTCTGGGCAGCGTTTAAACTCATAGATTCCTGGTCTGAGTTGTGTCTGAGGTTTTAGAATAACATAATAGCCATTTCCTCCAAGACAGCCCCAGAATGACCTACAGGCAAAAAAGCTCAGCACAAGTCTTCTAAGATGTGCCAACTTCAAAAAACAGGCTGGAATAATTTGCCAACAAATAAAATAACAAAAGGAATCTCAACACATTTAAGCATTTTAGTGAGAAAGAAGCTCAAGACACCCATGAAAAAGAGAAATGACTCTAAAACATTGATGAGGAAAGACACAAAGAAAATGTAGGTAGGGCACAATTTCAACTAGAATTTTTGGATAAGATAAAGAGAATTTTAAAAGAGCTAAAATAATTTTTAAAACCAAATGAGAACAATAAATAAAAAATGAAAAAAGAAATGAGATCTATGAAAAAATAATAAAATAATTAACATTTGAGATAAGAAGAACAAAACTTGACCAAAGCAACAAATTACTTGATAATTAGATGTAATAAAATAGAAACTAATGACCCATAAAACACCAAGAAATATTAAAAAAAAAGTTAAAAGAGTGAAAAATATAAATAAATGTGTTGTACCTTATAACAAAAATAACTGGCCTAGAAAATAGATCAAAAGGATACAATATTGCATAGCTGAGAGACAAAACAATGCAAGAGTTTAGACATTTTATTTCAAGAAATCATAAAAGTGCTCAGATATCTTAGAATAAGAGGCCAAAGTAGAAAAAAGAATCCAGGGGCTGAGCCAAGATGGTGAACTGAAGTCAGCATTGTCTGTGAGCTCCAGAGACCTTCCCTCAGACCCAGACAAATTGAGCCTACGAATTGGTTCTAGAGTGAGGGCTCCACCAAACACTTGGACTACAACTCACTTTTATCAAAAATCTACTTTGAAAAAACTCCGGAGGTCAGTCTCAGGGGAATTGGCAGCTGGTCGCAATCAGACGCCAGTGCGCCCGGGGCAGAAGTCTGGCTGCGACAGAGGGGCGGATTTTAGGCACCCAGGAAGTCCCTGGGAGATGCCTACGCCACTTTGTACTGCTTGCCAGCAGGTGCTTTGGCAGATCTGCCTCTGATAAAGAATGGATTGAGAGCAACTGAAAGCGTGATCCTAGTGCAGATCTAGCCAAGCCCCACTCTGGAAGTCAACTAAGCAAACTGTCCCAGAGAAAAATGAAATGGCAGAATTGCCTGCTAGTGATTCAGACCTCAAGTGATCCAGACCTAAACTTCTTACAACTCAAAAACATGAGCAAGAAGAAGAAGAGAGCTCTCACCATAGACCGCTTCTACAGAGAGAAAGTAGAGCAGTCCCCAGATCCTGAGATTCTGAAAACAATCCCAGAGGAAGTCACAAAGGCTGACATGAGCTGGACCGCTTTTCAGAAGGTTTTCCTGGAAGATTGCATAAAGAATCTCAAAAGAGAATTAGAAGAAGAATGAGGAAATAAATTGAGATCAGTGCAACAGAGATGTCAAAAACTGGAAAACGGGACTGGTGATTTGGAAAAAGAAAACAATTCACTGAAAAACAAAATTGGTGAATTGGAAAAAATCACAAATTCACTGGAAAATAAAAATGGTGAATTGGAAAAAAATCATCAATTCACTGGAAAATAAAAATGGTGAATTGGAAAAAATCATCAATTCACTGAAAAATAAAATTGGCAAAATGGAAAAAGAATACATCGAACCGAGAAATTCAATTGGCCAGCTACAAAAGGAGCTAAAAAAGATAACTGAAGGAAATAATACTTTAAAAATTAAAATTGAACAAATGCAAGTGAATGACTCAATAAGACTTCAAGAATCAGTCAAACAAAAACAAAAAAAATGAAAAAATAGAAGAAAATATGAAATATCTCCTACGAAAAAACAACTGACTTAGAAAACAGATCCAGGAGAGACAATCTAAGGATGATTGGACTCCCTGAAAGCCACGATGAAAAAAAGAACCTTGATGCTATCTTTCAGGAAATCATGAAAGAGAATTGTCCTGATGTTTTAGAATCAGAAGGCAAAATTGGCATTGAAAGAATTCACCGATCACCTCCTGAAATAGACCCCAAAATTAAAACCCCAAGGAATATTGTGGCCAAATTTCAGGACAATCGCACCAAGGAAAGGATATTGCAAGCAGCTAGAAAGAAACAGTTCAAATACCAAGGAAATGTCATTAGAATTAC